>LR750678.1:304111-332594 GCA_902729485.2 Mus minutoides | reverse complement strand
TGTTATCCAGAAAGTTCCCCATACCCTTTAAGACATAATGTTTTGATGTATTTCTAACATACTTTAGTATATAAATTAGTAAAATTTTGATATAGATTTTCATTAGTAGTATTAAGAAATGTGAGAAGAAATACTATCAAAAGGAACATTTATGCCAAAGCTCACAAACAACCCTCATTGATACACCTCTAAATGTCGGACGGGCGTGGTGGCACATGCCTTTAATCCCAGCACTCGGGAGGCAGAGGCAGGCAGATTTCTGAGTTTGAGGCCAGCCTGGTCTACAAAGTGAGTTCCAGGACAGCCAGGGCTGGGCTAGACAGAGAAACCCTGTCTCGAAAAACCAAAAAAAAAAAAAAAAAAAAAAAAAAAAAAAAAAAAAAAAAAAAAAAGAAAAGAAAAGAAAAAGAAAAAGAAAAAGAAAAAGAAAAAGAAAAGCTCATGCTAGGAACAGTTCCTTTCTCACTCTCTCTGCCTCTAATGTGAGCTTCAGCTATTACTTCAGCAACATGCCTTCCAGCTTGCTGCTTTTGTCATGGTAAATGATTCAGACTCTGGAACTATAAGAAAGTCTTCAATTAAATGATGTCATTTATATGTTGCCTCAGCTGTGATGTCTCTTAACAGCAGTAGAACAGTAACTAAGATAGGTAAGAATCAGGGAAAGAACGGTTGGGGGGAAATTGAGTGGTGAGTATTAGCTTGGAATATGCATGGTGCTTGACCCTTCCTAGGTTGGATTCCCAACACCACAATGCAAAAACATGGATGATTAAGAGAAACTAAGAGATTTCTGCTCTTACTTTGATTCATCAATTTAGGAATATAGCCTGGAAGGGGATTTGGTAAGGAATCTTTGTCTTAGCAGAAGGGCTTTTCTGGGGCATGAATTAGGATATAAGATTTAAATACAGTGTTAGAACATTTCAAAGACAAGATTTTCAGAATGTGTGATCTATGTGCTGAAAATTATATGTGAAGCTGAGGAAAGAATCAAAGAACTGAAAATTCTTTCAAGTACCAGAGAATGATGACAACAGACAAGAAAATGGAAAACAGGACAGGAAACACACTGAAGGGAAACTTGAGTCCGTTCTTCCTGCTATTGGGATAATATCTTTTTTGACATTTATATAATACTTGAATATTTTCATCATGAATTTTAAAATTTCTTGAGAATGTACAGTGGTGCACTGTGATTATATCTAGCCCTCCATTACACAACAAATCAAATCCTATCATTCTCATCTCACTCACAGCTGCACTCTTCCTTCTGAAATAGCCACCTTCTTACTCTTACTCTCTTCTTTCCTTCTCCCTTCCTGTCTTTTCCTTCCTTCCTTCCTTCCTTCCTTCCTTCCTTCCTTCCTTCCTTCCTTCCTTCCTTCCTTCCTTCCTTCCTTCTTGTTCAGTCTCTCTGCCCTCCTTTATTTCTTTGGTTTTGTGTATACAGATACACAGAGCTGCTTTGTGTTCATGGCAGCAATGACCATTTATATCCAGAAGAAAGTGATTACCTCATTTCTCCTCATGCCTCAGTCATCCCGTGCTTTACCCTTAATTACTCCAACAAGTTGAAAACAATGTCTTGTTTAGAGCTAAGTACTTAGTGAACACTTACTTGTAGTATTTTAGCATAGAATTCCTTTCCTTGAGATCCTCTACTCCCAAAAGAGACTTCTCTGACCAGGTTTGAGAGCTACATTGCTCTATGAGAACAAATATCAAAGAGGCAGTTTTTTTGTTTTGTTTTGTTTTGTTTTTATTTGTTTTTTTGTTTGTTTGTTTGTTTTGTAAAATAACACTGTTATATCAGCTCAAAGAGCCTATGACCTCCATAGCTATAGGTTTTGATCAGATATATACTCTTACTGTGTGTGAGCCTAAGACTAAACAAATAGTGGTTGGTTACCTGAGGTTATCCAAGCCAGTATTATACCATTGCATATACCTTGACATATAATTCAATATAATAGAACATAAGATAATGTGGAATTAATTATGTGGAAAATAAAATCGATGGAGAAACGTGTGGGAGTCTTAGCTGAAGCTGAAGGTGATTTTCAAAGACAAGGTTTTAAGACTGCTTTGAACTACATCTATCAAAGAAATGAATCTAGAGATAAAGAATAGTAAAGGCTCAACAAAAGGGTGAGAGTGTTGTGTGCACCATAACATAAAACAGTTCATATTCATTTCTAATCTGATGTAATGCCTACTCCATTTTATAAGCCTTGATTTAATTATTAATTAACAGAGAATGCAGAGACTGGAGGCCATCAGGGTTCTGGGTGCATAGGAAGGAAACAAATGTCATAGAAACAAATGTATTCTGTTTTTCATTTCACGGTTCCTACAAATAGAAAAAAAATCTTAGACATAGCAAGAAGCAAATTATCAGTGGTGGGCAATACCTTCAAACCATGAGCGTTTTAGATAATGATGTAGAAAGCTTCTCACCGCCTTGCATTGCTTGCAAAGCAATGTCACACCATCTAAAAATGAGACCAAGCGACGTAGTCATGTGAGCTTTAATAATATAGCTAATTTTACTTTCCTTTGTATTTTGAAGGAAAGAAGACATAGGTCAGATAAATTGTTTTTATTAAAACATTGAAAAATTGTGAACTTCTACACTAATAATAACTAAATAAAGAAAAATAAAATACTTTTTTTCTGCAAAACTGTAATATATTGTTTCAGAGTTACCACTGTTCAGATGGGTCATTTAATCACACTCCATTGTTTTATTTCATTATTTATTTCTTGATTAGTGCTAACAAGTTTAGATGCTATGCTCTATTCTATGTTTACAAGTTTCCCAAATGCATGAGTGTTTTCAGATTATCACAATATATTACACGATCAAGATGCAACTTTTGATAATGACATCTATTATAAGCTTTTTATAACTAACTTCTTTTCATGTCAATTTGAATAGAACTGATTTTATATGTCAGATGTTAAATGAAAGGGGCAAACTTTAAAGGCTTTTCAAAATCTTTACTATAAAAGAAAATGAAAGACTGGGAAACAATATATCTAGGCTGTAGCTTTAAACATTGATTCTAATACTTTTTCTGTATTTAATTTTAATTATATATTTGGTTGTCTATAGTAATTCATTTTATTTACTTCTACTTAGTAAAAAATTAGGTGATGTAATGAATGTGTATTTTTTAGACTATTGAATTTGAGAAAAATAAGAGTAGCTGACAAATGATATTTCTCATATACAGTGCCTGACTCAAGTTGTTGTTCAAGGGTGTCTATCTGCTGCCTTTTTGCCTGAATTGGGAAGGGACTGATGTGAAATTAATTGCTTGAGTATATGCTATTCCTCCAGTAGTTGGAATCACTAGCAACAACATAGTTGAGGAAAACTAAGCAGTTTTAACCACAACTAAGTACATATATGATACCATCCAAATAGTAAGAAACCTTATCATTTCTTTCATGCTTACTTTATATTTGGAGAGAAGAATAGTGAGTAATTTTCATTCTCAGAACAAGCCCAAAATAAGCAATTGCAGAGAAAGGGATTGGAGATATGTTTCAATCCGTTAGAAAATTTCCTTTCACGGATAATTTGATTTTATTGGATATTTTATTTATTTACATTTCAAATGTATTCCCTTTTCCAGTTTCCCCTTCTCAAATCCCCAATCCCACCCTCCCTCCCTCTGCCCCTATGAGGGTGCTCCCTCATGTACATGCACTCCTACCTCAACATCCTAGCATTCCCCTTCACTGGAGCTTCTAGCCTTCACAGGATGAAGGGCATCCCCTACCATTAATGCCAGATAAGGCCATGCTCTACTACATATGCAGCTGGAGCCATGGGTCCTCTTTCGTTGGTGGTTTAGTGCCTGGGAGCTCTGGGGAGGTTGGGTCGGTTGATATTGTTAGTTTTCCAATGAGAATGCACACCCCTTCAGCTTTTGTTCCTCATTTTAAGGAGGAATGAAGTACCCACACTTTGATCTTCCTTCTTCTTGAGTTTCATGTGTTTTGCAAATTGTATCTTGGGTATTCTAAGTTTCTAGGCTAATATCCACTTATCAGTGAGTGCATATCATGTGAGTTCTTTTGTGATTGGGTTACCTCAATCAGGATGATATCCACCAGATCTATCCATTTGCCTAAGAATTTCATAAATTCATTGTTTTTAATAGCTGAGTAGAACTCCATTGTGCAAATGTACCACATTTTCTGTAACCATTTCTCTGTTGAGAGACATCTGGGTTGTTTCCAGCTCCTGGCTATTATAAATAAGGCTGCTATGAATATAGTGGAGCATGTGTCCTTATTACCAATTGGAACATCTTCTGGGTATATGGCCAGGGGAAGTATTGCTGGATCTTCCAGTAGTACTATGTCCAATTTTCAAAAGAACTGCCAGACTGATTTCCAGAGAGGTTGTAGAAGCTTACAATCCCACCAGCATTGGAGGAGTGTTCCTTTTTATCCAGCGCCTGCTGTTACCTGAATTTTTTATCCTAGCCATTCTGAATGGAGTGCGGTGGAATCTCAGGGTCGTTTTGACTTGCATTTCCCTGATGATTAAGGATGTTGAACATATTTTCAGGTGCTTCTGAGCCATTTGGTATTCCTCACTTGAGAATTCTTTGTTTAGCTATGTGCTCCATCTTTTAATGGGGTTATTTGATTTTCTGGAGTCCAGCTTCTTGAGTCCTTTTATATATTGGATAATAGTCCCATATCTGATTTAGGATTGGTAAAGGAGCTGAAGGGGTCTTCAACCCTATAGGTGGAAGAATAACCATGAACTAACTAGTACCCCCTGGGCTCGTGTCTCTAGCTGCATATATAGAAGAGGATGGCCTAGTTGGCCATCAGTGGGAAGAAAGGCCCCTTGGTTATGCAGACTTTATATGCCCCAATACAGGGGAACGCCGGGACCAAGGGGTGGGAGCGGATGGTTAGGGGAGCAGGGCCGGGAGGGGGAGGATATAGGGAACTTTCTGGATAACACTTGAAATGTAAATGAAGAAAATAATCTAATAAAAGTTGGAAAAAAAATCCTTTCTCAAGCTCTTGGTGGACTTTTTGTCTTATTGACAGTATCTTTTTCCCTTACTGAAGCTTTGTATTTTTATGAGGTCCCATTTGTCAATTCTCGATTTTACAGCACAAGCCATTGCTATTCTGTTCAGGAAATTTTCCCCTCTGCCCATATCTTTGAGATTTTCCCCCACTTTCTCCTCTGTAAGTTTCAGTGGCTCTGGTTTTATGTGGACTTCCTCAATCTATTTAGACTTGACTTTAGTACAAGGAGATAAGAATAGATCAATTCACATTCTTCTACCTGATAACTGGCAGTTAGGTAAGCACCATTTGTTAGAAATGCTGTCTTTTTTCCCTTGTCAAAGATCAAGTGATCTTTTTTTTTTTAATTATTAAGGCATTTTTTATTAGATATTTTCTTCATTTATATTTCAAATACTATCCCCAAGGCCCCCTATACACTCACCCAACCCTGCTCCCAAACCCAGATCTTTTAATTGTTTGGTTAGAGTCACACCAAGGTATTTTATATTATTGGGAGTATTGTAAAGAGTGACATTTCCATAATTTCTTTTTCAGCCCATTTATCCTTTGAGTAGGAAGCCTACTGAGTTGTTTGAGGTAATTTTACCTCCAGCCACTGGTGAAGTTGTTTATCAGCTGTCAGAGTTCTCTGGGAAATGTTTGGGGTCACTTAAGAATACTATCATACCATCTGGAAATGTTGATATTTTGACTTCTTCCTTTCCAATTTATATCCTTTTGACCTCCTTTTGTTGTTTAATTGCTCTGACTAATATATCATGTATTATATTGAATAGGTAGGGAGAGAGTGGGCAGCCTTGTCTATTCCTTGATTTTAGTAGGATTGCTTCAATTTTTTCTCTATTTGGTTTGATGTTGACTACTGATTTGCTGTATATTGCTTTTTTTATATTTAGGTATGGGCTTTGAATTCCTGATCTTTCCAAGATGTTTAACATAAAGGCATGTTGAATTTTTTCAGAAGCTTTGAGAATCTAATGAAGTGATCTTGTGCTTTTTTTTTTTTCCCTCAGATTTTGTTTATATAGTGGATTACATTTATGGCTTTCCTTATATTGACCTATCCCTGCATCCTTTGAATGATGGCTACTTGATCATGGTGAATGATCATTTTCATGTGTCCTTAGATTTGGTTTGTGACAGTTTTATGGAGTAGTTTTGCATCAATATTCCTAACAGGAATTGGTCTGAGGTTTTCTTTCTTTGTTGGGTCTTTGTGGTTTATGTGTAAGTATAAATCTGATTTCATAGAACAAATTAGGTAGTATTCCTTCTGTTTCTATTTTTTTTTGAATATTTTGATGAGTATTGGTATTAGGTCTTCTTTGAAGTTCAGATAGAATTCTTCAACAAAACAATCTGGTCATGGATTTTCTTTGATTGGGAAACTTTAAATGAAAGCTTGTATTTCTTTATGGTTTATGGGACTGTTTAGTTGGTTTATCTGCTCCTGATTTAACTTTGTTACCTGCTATTAGTTTAGAAAATTGTCCATTTTATCCAGATTTTCCAGATGACTCAATGGATTTTCTTGGTTCCTGTTGTTATGTCGACCTTTTTTTTTTTTTTTCCTGATTTTCTTAACTTGGATACTGTCTATGTGCCCTCTGGTTAGTCTGGCTAAGGGTTTATCTATCTTACAAATTTTCTGAAAATATAGCTCCTAGTTTTGTTGATTCTCTGTATAATTCTTTTGTTTCCACTTGGTTGATTTCAGCCCTGACTTTAACTATTTCTTGCTGTCTACTCCTCTTGGGTGTATTTGCTCCTTTTTGTAATTGATGTGCTGTTAAGCTGCTTGTGTATGCTCTCTCCAGTTTCTTTTTGGAGGCACTCAGAGCTAAGAGTTTTCCTTTTATCACTGTTTTTAATATGTGCCATAAGTTTGGATAGGTTTTGCCTTCAATTTCAATTAATTCTAAAAAGTCTTTAATTCCTTCCTTCCTTCCTTCCTTCCTTCCTTCCTTCCTTCCTTCCTTCCTTCCTTCCTTCCTTCCTTCCTTCCTTGACCAAGTTATTGAGTAGAGACTTGTTCAGCTTCCATGAATGTGGGCTTTCTATTGTTTTTGTTGTCATTGAAAACCCGCCTTAGTCTATGGTGATCTGAGAGCATGCATGGAGTTATTTCAATCTTCTTATATCTGTTGAGGTTTATTTTGTGTCTGATTATATGGTCAATTTTGGAGAAAGTACCAAGAGGTCCTGAGAAGAAGATATATTCTTTTGTTTTAGGATGAAATATTCTACAATAGATATTTCTTAAATCCATTTGGTCCATAGCTTCTGTTAGTTTCACTGTGTTTCTGTTTAGTTTCTGTTTCTATGATCTGTACATTGATGAGAATTGGGTGTTGAAGTATCCCATTATTATTGTTTGAGGTGCGATGTTGCTTTGAGCTTCAGAAAAGTTTCTTTTAAGAATTGGATGCCCTCACATTTGGAACATAGATGTTCAGAATTGAGAGATCATCTTGGTAGAATTTTTCTTTCATGAGCATGAAGTGCCCTTCCTTATCTTTTTTATAACTTTTGGTTGAAAGTTGATTTTATTTGACATTAGATTGTCTATCCAGCTTGTTTCTTGTGTCCATTTGCTTGGAAAATATTTTTCCAGCAATTTACTCTTATGTAGTGTTTGTCTTTGTCACTGTGGTGTGTTTCCTTTATGCGTCTAAATGCTGCATCATGTTTGTATATTCAGTCTGTTAGTCTATGTCTTTTTATTGAGAATTGAGTCCATTGTTGTTAAGAGATATTAAAGAAAAGTAATTGTTGCCTCCTGTTATTTTTGTTGTTATATGTATAATGTTTGTGTGGCTATCTTCTTTTAGGTTTGTTGAAAGAATATTATTTTCTTGCTTTTTCTAGCATGTAGTTTCCCTACTTTTATTAGAATTTTCTATCTATTATCCTTTGTAGGGCTGCAATTGTAGAAAGATATTATTTAAATTTGTTTTTAGTATATCTTGTTTTCTTCATCTATGGTAATTGAGAGTTTTGCTGGGCATTACTGGGCTGGCATTTTTGTTCTCGTGGGGGTTATATAACATCTGCTCAGGTTCTTCTGGCTTTTAGACTCTCTGTTGAGAAGTAAGGTGTAATTCTGACAGGTCTGCCTTTATGTGTTACTTGAATTTTTCCCTTACTGCTTTTAATATTCTTTCTTTATTGTGTGCATTTGGTGTTTTGATTATTGTGTGACTAGCATGAGCAGGTTTTGGGAACTCATGGATTATTTTTAATAAAAGAACTTGTTTTTAATATTTGTAGTCATTTGTGTGGTGTTAATATTCTGGTCCAGTGCTTGAAAATATGCTACAAATCTAAATCACTTCTTGTGTGTTTTCTACTCAGAATGAGTTTTTGTTGTACCTTTAAAACTTTATCATAGATACTGTTATGAGATGAGAGAATCTACTACCCCATAGAGACATTGGAAATTTTCCAAAACTTTTTGCCCTGTTCCAGGGACACAGCTTGGGTTATTCCATCTAGTGTTTGTCCTTGAAAAGAAACAAAGATTAACATAGATATCAGAAAAGATCCATCCATGTGAAAATGCTGGAGGGAGTGACTCCATAAAGAAAATTAATGGATTTTCTTAATAGAACTCAAGTGGACACACACACTCTTTCACATCTATTTATTAAAGACCATTTTTAGTGTGGTCTACAGTCATCATGAAATTTAATAATAGCAGACTATTATGAAAGTACATTTAAAGTAAAAATGAAGTGTATTAGGAGTTATTGCAAAAGCAGCAGTTAGATGTTTTTATCTTGTTGGACTGATGAGTGGGCATAATGGGAAACAATATAAACATTGACACTGTATCTTTTTAAAAATGTAATGTTAAGAATAACCCATGTTAAAAATATTTTATCTACATCAAAAAATTGGTGTTCCAAACAGTTAAACTCTAAACAATTTTAAGTATTAAATTGGCTGTCTGACATGAAAGAGTCTGAGATTTCATTGTAACTTCTATGACAGCTCTATCACACTATTCCCTATCTGGTAGAAAAGAGCCAATTAAATGAGAGCACTTGCCTTCTCAAAATTTCCCTAGTCTCTCACTGGGGTATTTATTAATGAGTAGTAAAATATCCAACATGGAAAATGTCCTTCTAGAGTGAGAATAAACTGTAGGCCTAGTGATTCTGAGAACAGAAAATCAAATTTAACATGTTAGGATTTTCTCTGATCTCTTGCTACTCACTACTTTCTAAGAAGTGAGCAGCTATTTAGGCTTCAAACAGAACAAAGCATGCTGCTTTCTAAAAAACTAAGCTACAGGGTGCTAAGTTCTCTTATAATATATTATGATTTGAAAATTATTTTTTGTTGCCAAAGATACAACTTGAATAGAATATTTACTTTATGAATTTTTCTTGCTAGTAACTAGTAATGGGACCTTAACATTTTAGAGAGCAAAATGTAAATTTGACTTAAATTCCTAAATAAAAATCTCTAGCTATGTCTTTGATGCACTTTATGGTGATAGAAGGCAGAAAGCTTCTCTTTCCGTGAGTCATGTTAGTATATGGCTATGATGCTATAAGACTTAAGCTATGCAATCATCAGGAAACTAGAGGAAGGATTACCAGTTTATGTAGCTCATTCTTGCATTCCCAGCAGGCTTTGCCTAAGCAGCCCTGTGTAGTAAGGTAGTGAATATGTACAGAGCTCTACAGTAGGGTAGTCCACCATGTTTTTCTTGTCATCTTCCTACATTACAAATTAAACTTAATTGGTTTTGTTTTGCATTTGCTTAAAAGAAAAATTTAAAAACCTGTTAACTATTGGTATTCATGTACTTAGGGTCATTCTAATTTCATTCCTTTCCACTGGCTACTTAGCTTCAAATGACATTTTGTGTGTGTTTGTGTGTGTGTGTGTGTGTGTGTGTGTGTGTGTGTGTGTGAATGTGTGCATGTTTGTTGGTTTTGTGTAGTCATTTTATCAAAACTTAAGAAACGTCCCCGCCATCTTTCCTCTGAGCCCAGCAGATGCAGCTAGGGCCTGTCCTGCGCTTCACACACCCCAGGACTTTAAGATCGCATCGGGGTTACACGTGAGTGGAGTACAGAGGTGGTATTGGGAGCAGTGGGTCAGCAGTTGCCCGCAGGGGCAGGATCCAAGAACTCCGCCCCACCAGAGGCTGGGCCTTTCCCAGCCAGAGCACCCTCCACCCCGCCATCTTTCCTTTGAGCCCAGCAACTCCCAGGACTTTAAGATCACATCAGGAGCTCAGGGCTCAGGCCTCAGGCGCTGTGCACTCTCTTAGGCTCTTTCAGGACCCTCCAAGCTATCTGGGTACCTCAAGTGAACAGGGGAACACAGCCTCCTTTCTAGCCCAATCTCATGGAACCTGAGACACCAGCCCCAAGATTGATAGTGGCCAGGGCAGAACAACCCCTCCCTTCCAGTATGGTCCGGCCTGCCCAGCACCAGCTCGGGTCTCTGGCCACAGGTGCTGTGCACTCTCCTAGGCTCTTTCAGGACTCCCCAAGCTATCTTGGGAGCTGAGGTAAGCATGGGAACACAGCCTCTGTTCCAGCCCAATCTCGTGGAACTTGAGACATCAGCCAGGAGATTGATAAAGGCCCAGGGCAGAAAAGTGAGTCCTTTCTGGTCTGCACGAACGCCAGAGATGTCAGGAGGCAAGCATAAGAACAGAAGCAACAGAATCCAAGGGTACTTGGCATCACGAGATCCAAACTCACCCACCACATCAAGTCCTAGATACAACAGCATACCAGAAAAGCAGGACATGGATATAAAGTCACTGGTCATGATGATGATGGAGGACTATAAGAAGGAAATACAGGAAAACACAGATAAACAACTAGAAGCATTTAAAGAGGAAATACTTAGAGAGTTACAGGAAAACAATACCAAACAGGTAATGGAATTCAACAAAACCATCCAGGAACTAAAAATGGAAGTAGAAACAATTAAGAAAAACCAAAAGGAGATAACCCTGGAGATAGAAACAATAGGAAAAAAATCAGGAACCATAGATATGAGCATCAGCAACAGAATACAAGAGATAGAAGAGAGAATCTCAGAAACAGAAGATTCTATAGGGAGCATAGACAAGACAATCAAAGAAAATGCTAAATGCAAAAAGATCCTAACACAAAATATCCAGGAAATCCAGGACACAATGAGAAGACCAAACTTAAGGATAATAGGAGTAGATGAGAAAGAAGACTATCACACTAAAGGGCCAGCAAATATCTTCAACAAAATAATAGAAGAAAACATTCCATACCTAAAGAATGAGATGCCCATGAACATACAAGAAGCCTATAGAACTCCAAATAGGCTGGACCAAAAAAGAAATTCCTCCCAACACATAATAATCAGAACAACAAACGCACTAAATAAAAACAGAATATTAAAGGCAGCAAGGGAAAATGGTCAAGTAACATATAAGGGCAGGCCTATCAGAATTACTCCAGACTTCTCACCAGAGACTATGAAAGGCAGAAGATCATGGACAGAGATTATACAGACACTAAGAGAACACAAATGGCAGCCCAGGCTACTATACCCAGCAAAACTGTCATTTACCATAGATGGAGAAACCACAGTATTCCAGTTCAAATTCAAATTCACACAATATCTTTCCACAAATCCAGCCCTTCAAATGATAATAACAGAAAAACACCAATACAAGGACTGAAACTCTGCCCTAGAGAAAGCAAGAAAGTAATCCTTAAACAAACGAAAAAGAAGAGAGCCACAAGAACAGAATCCCAACTCTAAAAAAAATGACAGGAAGCAACAATTACTGTTCCTTAATATCGCTTAATATCAATGGACTCAATTCTCCAATAAAAAGGCATAGACTATCAGACTGGCTACACAAACAGGACCCGACATTTTGCTGTCTACAAGAAACACACCTCAGGAAAAACGACAGACACCACGTCAGAGTGAAAGGCTGGAAACAATATTCCAAGCAAACGGCCCAAAGAAAAAAGCTGGGGTAGCCATTCTAATATCGAATAAAATAGACTTTCAACACAAAATTATCAAAAGAGACAAAGAGGGGCACTTCATACACATCAAAGGCAAAATCTTCCAAGATGAACTTTCAATTCTGAATATCTATGCTCCAAATGCAAGGGCAGCCACTTTCATTAAAGAAACTTTAGTAAAGCTTAAAACACACATTGCACATCACACAATAATAGTGGGAGACTTCAACACCCCACTCTCATCAAAGGACAGATCCTGGAAACAGAAACTAAACAGAGACTCAGTCCAACTAACGAAAGCTATGAAACAAATGGACTTAACAGTTATCTACAGAATATTTCATCATAAAACAAAAGGATATACCTTTTTCTCAGCACCTCATGGCACCTTCTCCAAAATTGATCACATAATTGGCCACAATACAGCCCTCAACAGATTCAAAAATATTGAAATTGTCCCATGCAGCCTATCAGATCATGATGGACTAAGGCTACTCTTCAATAACAACATAAGTAGCAGAACACCATCATTCACTTAGAAACTGAACAACACTCTACTCAATGATACTTTGGTCAAGGAAGGAATAAAGAAAGAAATTAAAGACTTTCTAGAGTTTAATGAAAATGAAGCCACAACATACCCAAATTTATGGGACACAATGAAAGCATTCCTGAGAGGTAAATTCATAGCTCTGAGTTCNTCCACTATGTTCATAGCAGCCTTATTCATAATAGCCAGAAACTGGAAAGAACCCAGATGTCCCTCAACAGAGGAATGGATACAAAAAATTTGGTATATTTACACAATGGAGTACTACTCAGCTATAAAAAACAATAAATACATGAAATTCCTAGGTAAATGGATGGATCTGGTGGCTATTATCCTGAGTGAAGTAACCCATTCACAAAAGAACTCACATAACATGTACTCACTGGTATGTGGATACTAGCCCAGAAACCTAGACTACCCAAGATACAATTTACTAAACACATGATACTCAAGAAGAAGGAAGATCAAAATGTGGACATGTCACCCCTTCCTAGAATTAAGAACAAAGCACACATTGAAAGAGTTAAAGAGATCATGTGTGAAGGTGATTCCAAAGGATGGACCCAATGACTGCGGCTGCCAGGGATCTATCCCACAATAAGCCACCAAACATATACACTATAGCATATGCCTGCAAGATGGTGCTGAAAGGGCCCGGATATAGTTGTCTCGGGGGAAAATATATCAATGCCTGGCAAACATGGAGGTGGAAGCTCACAGTCAGCTATTAGATGGAACACAGGATTCCCAAGGAAGAAGGAGCTAGAGAAAGTACCCAAGGAGCTGAAGGGGTCTTCAACCTTCTAGGTGGAAGAATAACCACGAACTAACTAGTACCTGCTGAGCTCATGTCTCTAGCTGCATATATAGAAGAGGATGGCCTAGTTGGCCATCAGTGGGAAGAAAGGCCCCTTGGTCATGCAGACTTTATATGCCCCAATACAGGGGAACACCAGGGCCAAGAAGTGGGAGCAGATGGGTAGGGGAGCAGGGCCGGGAGGGGGGAGGGTATATGGAACTTTCTGGATAACACTTGAAATGTAAATGAAGAAAATATCTAATAAAAGTTGAAAAAAAATTAAGAAACGTCTTTGACTCTGGGAAAATGGCGGTGAATCTGAATGTTATGACCAATCCTCAATTATATTATCACAGTAAGAGATGTTTCTGATGAACAATGAATTTTGCTGCCTCTGGAGAGAAGATGGAAATCAGATATATCTAGATTCTATTTCTGTAGCCTGGGTTTAATTTCCTCATGTCTGGAAGAGATTTCAACAAACACCATTAAGAATTACCCCCAAAGGTCATTAATTTCATGTTAGATACTACCCTAATGTTCATGTAATATACTTTAATTTCTCACTGTTATTCTTTAAATTATATATTTAAATTATATAAATTATATTTGCTCAAGGTTACCAGAAACAATTATACTAGATACAGCCAGAAAACTTATGTTTGACTTTAGCGTGAAGTGGACATACCATTTTCAATATAAAGGTGCAAAATTCAGCATTTATAGTTCACAGAAATATTGAAGTAGATCTTATTCATTTTTGAATTGATGAAGAAACATCATTTATAATATGATGAAGGAACATATATAAAATAAGTCTGTTAAAATCAAAAGCAAAGTAGTTAAGATTTGTCATGAGTTCTTACTCATCAATAAAGATTCTGATAAGAAAATAAAATAACATTATAAATGAAGAGTTAATAATGGCAACCAGAAGTATCTGACTCATAACAGGGATCACATTCTTTAGTAAAAACTAGCTCTCATATCCTAGCATCACCATGACACCATGAATTATTGGTCATGCATAACATGTTTGATATATTTTTGAAAACACATGTATAGCTCCTATTTCTGTTGGTCCTCTTGAAAAATATGTATAACAAAAATAAATTTATACATCGAATTATACATAGGTACAAAGGTGATAGGAACAAGGATGCCAATATTCAATATAATATTTTTTTATCAAAAGCCTAATACCTAGAAGAGATAGAATGCTTCTCTGATACCATAGTGTCATTTTCTTCAATATTTTAAATCCTTGCCAAAAGGAAAAGTTTTTAATTTCTAATGTAGGCTTTATCAACTAAAGAAATTAGGTAATATTTCTCAATTTATGAGCATCAATAATTTTAGATAACCCTAGTTTTCCACAAACTCATGATCATCCTTCCTTCAACCCAGTTCCAGGACTGTGAATATGTGTCAAGAATTCTTGCTCAGAGCAAAGATTTGACACCTCTGTGCCATATAGATTCCGGGGCCAAAAGATATCACTGTCTTAAAATTCATTTGGGAATTCTTTTCTCCAAATTTGCATTCTAAATGTGAATAGTCTCTTCTTATCTAAATTAGATGCTCTTAGTCAGCTTCATAGACTTTTTATAAATTTCCTCACTGAGATATACATTTTACCTTTAATATTTTATTTAACATATAATTTATTACTTTCTGTATTTATTTATGTATGTAAAAGTTATATTATGTTTATATTGCATGAAAATTTTGATTGTTTGACATGAAAGGACAGCTCCTTTGTTCAGCTTTGAATTCTCAATGTTTAGAACATTTCTTTTTTCTTTTTTTTTCTTATTTCTTTTGATTAGATATTTTCTTTATTTACATTTCAAATGTCCCTTTCCTAGTTTCCCCTCTGAAAATCCTCTATTCCCTCTCCCCTCCCCCTGCTCCCCAACCCACTCACTCCCATTCTTGATCCTGGCATTCCCCTACACTGGGGCATAGAGCATGCTTAGAACATTTCTTAGTACAGCAGAGAAATAGGATAGACTCTAATGGATAAATAAGTTATATCAGTACTATAAAGACTAACTTTACTCCTTGAAATATTATTTTTATCAAATGATTTTTATACTGTTTGTTTTTATGTGTGTTTACTGAAAATAGATTTTTTAAAAGATATATTATTCATTTACATTTCAAGTGCTATCCCATAAGTCCCCTATACCCTCCTCCCACCCTGCTCCCCTACCCACCCACTCCCACTTCTTGGCCCTGGAATTCCCCTGTACTGGGCATATAAAGATGAAAATAGGTTCTTATACAATACACCCTGGCTACAATTTCCCTTCCCCTGACTCCTTCTAGCTTTTCCAAACCTTTAATATCCCAAATCCACTTTCATTCCTTTTCCTCTTCAGAAAGGAGCAGGCCGCCAAGAGAAGACAGCCAAACAGGATAAAACAAGATACCACAAGGCAAAGAAAACCCTGAAGCTGTCTGTATTAGGAATGCTAATTATGTTCCCTAAAATTCTGTTTGTATGAGAGTGTCTGCACATAGCTTTTGGGAATCTTCCCTTAGTTGGTTCTGATTGGTAAATAAAGATGCCAAGAGCCAATAGCTAAACAGTGCTAGACAGGAGGGATTTTGGGAATTCCTGGGTTTGGGACAGGGATAGGTGTTGTCAGTGTTTTATTTTCTGTATCAAGTTCTACACTAGATGGTTAAGTTATAGATGCTATGCTAGTTAAGGAAACACTGGAGATGACTTAAATACAGTTTTTGTATCAATATATATATGTACCCATTCTACTTATGTTTTATATATATATATATATATATATATATATATATATGTGTGTGTGTGTGTGTGTGTGTGTGTGTGTGTGTGTNTTATGTTTTATATATATATATATATATATATATATATATATATGTGTGTGTGTGTGTGTGTGTGTGTGTGTGTGTGTGCATATATATATTTACACAACCACAATCACATAAACACACACACACACACACACACACACACATCTTTTTAAAGTTATGGAGAATTTATTAAGGTGATATTTATTGTGATTCCCACAATAGCAGGCATCTAGTTGTTTTCATAGTTTTGGTTTTACTAGAAGACCTGATGTCTGAGACAGGCATACTTTATGATTTATAGACAGCCACATTTGGGGGTTAATATTTAAACATGTGACTTTGAGATAGTCATACATATGTAGTTCACAAAGTGAAGCAAAAATTTCTGTTTTTTTAAATTTAGAAAGTAGATTCATTTTACTGACTGAGAAACTAAAAATATATAAGAAATACATGATCCAGAATATGAAGCAGATAAGCCTATATGAGTGTGTGTATGTGTGTGTGTGTGTGCATGTATGCATATTTTATGAATATATGAAGTATTTTCCTCAGAGCTCATCTCCCTACACTTATTTGGTTGCCTTGTTCATCTCTTACCCACTCTTATTTTCCCTCCTCCATGTCCCTGTCCTCATTATTTTAACACTAACATTCATGTTAATGCTAACATTTGTTTTTACACTTTTTTTAAACATAATTTAAAAAATACAGCTAAAGATGTCTTTCTTAGAAGCTTTCACTAATTTCCTGATCATGCAATAAATCATATTCACAACAAAGATTTTAGGAAAATGTCTAAAGTTGAAAAAAAAAGTTCATTGTTTGTTGAAAATAAACTCCAATATGTTTGAGTGGAATAAATAATATTGTATTTTTTTCTTAGTAATAGTAAAGTCACATCATAATTGGTGTGTTAAAAAGCAGACCTTGACTGTGCTGCAATACATTTTTCTGCATTCTCCTAAACAGGAGTTAACCCATCTCTCCTCTTGTAGTATATTATATACTGCTTCAGTTTCTGGTTGTTTCAGAACAATTGGTGCTGGTGTCTGAAAATGACTCCACTGTGCTTTGAGAGGTAGGTAGATTTAAGATTGAAGAAATCACAATTTCTTGGAGCAATTACCTGACACAAATGGTCTGCAAGGTCACATGGATCATTCTAGTTTGAGTTAGAAAAAAAGAATTAATCATAAAAATGACTTCATTCAGCCACAAGGAACCTGCTTTTCTTAAACTAATAAGATTACTCGGGGTAGAGTTGATAAGTTTCAGATGCCACTGTAGCAGTTTTCTCGACTCATCCTTCCCTTGAGAAACTAACCTTGAATAATCTGGCCTGGCAATAATGTTGATTAAGACTCAAGATACCTGTAATCATGCTAAATTGATTCATATATCTATCTATTATTTGTTATCCTTCATGTAAAAATAATCATTTTCTCATCTTTAGTGTTATTGTACAAAAATTGTTCCACTGGAAACTGCTCTTTTCAGGGTATAACACCTCACAAACCCCATGTATATATGCATAACTGAGAAATACAACTCTTTGTTCTTATCTTTTGTTAATTTATGACTCCATTCTACATGATCTACGTAGTATTCTGTGGACACAAAGCTATCATAGTGTAAACATGTCTAAATCTATTATCTATTTGGGTTCTTGATCTTTGGGGTCAATCTTAAGAAAATACCAAGGAAAACAGCTCAAGGAGATCATTCTGACTCAATTTCAGGTAGTTCACTCTATGGTTGTATGACACCAGTTGCTTAATAAATACATAATAATGGCAGGAAATTTGCAAGAAAAACATCTTTACTTTCATAGTTGACAAGAAATGAGAAGTAAGAATGGGGACAGGGACCACATTCCAGATGATGTAATTTCTCTAACAAGACAGTTTTCCTCTCTTCCAGATTCTACCAGATAGCCAAAATACTATCAAATGGAGGCAATACATTCAATAAATGAGCCTATGTGGCACATTTACTATCTAAAGAATTTGCTCACACTGCCCTTCAAAGGCATGTGGCACCTGATAATCCAGATTATGTTTAGTCCCTATCTGAGTATCTTAAAATTACGTCTCTGGTATTTCCTGAGACTCAGTTTTAGCACATAGCCATGGGTATCTATAAAATTCAAAACGTACTTCTAAAAGATAATGGTAAAGAATAAATATTTCTAGTCTGAATGAGAAGGAATAAGATAGAAACAGAAAAAAAAATCAAAGTGCAACTTCAATTCGGTAGAGAAAGTATCATGTCTTACAATTCTGTGTCTGATTTCTGAGCCACTTATCACAATACCAGCTTCAGTGCTTTGGACAGTCGTGGTCTTACAAACATGCTGAGTGTAGCTCATATAGCTTCTCTAATGCCTACCAGCTGTTATAGTTTATACATTTCCATCTCAAGGAGCGCCTAAAGTGATTTAATTCAACCATTTCATAGCTCATCTGACCATCTATATTTCTCTAAAGCTGGGCTTAGGCTTCCATGATCCTGTAACATTGTATTTTGCATATTTATAAAACCAGCATCATATAGACTATGCCAAGTTCTGAGGGTGGCTGGGGTAACTGAGGTTCTTGGACCATGGCTTCAATTAACATTGACTACATAGATTTCAATCCTGCAAAATTTATTTTATTATTTAAATGTGAAAGTAGGGATCCTCATATTTTGAACAGACAATATATGAAATAACTTTATAATTTTAGATTCCGAAGCCCATGAAAGCTATCATCTGACCAATTACCAGGATAGTCATAATACATCTTTTTTTTTTTTTTTTTACTTTTCCAGGGCAAAATTATGATGGTTTGAATAAAAATGGACTTCATAGGCTCATAGTGAATGGCACTATTATGAGGCATGGCCTTCTTGAGATAGGTGAGGCCTTGTTGGAGAAAGGATTCCACTGATTGTAGAATGTAGAATTTGATTGAGGTTTCAGATGTTCCAGCCAGTTGCAGTGTTGCTCTTCCTATGACCTACTGACCTAGATATGATGGAGAGCTCTCAGCTACTTCTCTAGCACCATGTCTTTCTGCATGCTAACATGTTTGTGCCATGACAGTCATGGACTAAACATCTGATCTGTAAACCATCCCGATTTAATGTTTTTCTTTTCCTTTTTAAAAATTAATTCTTTATTTTACACTCCATACTTTATTTATCCACCCTCTGACTGATCTACATCCCTTATGACCTCCCACCCCCTGTCTCCATGTGGATGTCTCAACTCCCAACCCTACCTGACCTCTAACCTCCCTGAGGCCTCCACTCTCAGGGCTAGGTGAATCTATGATCATGTCTCTTCAAAGCAATAAAAAACTAATATAATTATGCTTAGGATTCTTTGTAAATGTTGTAATATCTTTAACAATCAACTTAATTTTATCTGACTCAGTTTTGCTTTCACAACTTTTTTTTGGCAAATTACAAGTTTATCATTTTCATGTTCTAATTTTTGCTCCTGATTCTGTAAATCATGGTCAGAACAGTCAGTATTAATCATTATACAACCTGAATTCCATCTAGCCTTGAAATTTCTTCCACAAAGTAGAAACAGCTTTAAAATTCAGCTTCATGAAAAGCCTCTGCAAATAGGCAAAATATGGATGCTTTGCCAGTATGAAATACAAATGTACAATAGTGCTATTTTACCTTAAGTCTCATTGCCACATAAAACCTTATGAGCACAGTTTTAGCAATTTGCAGTTACATTACCTTTGACCCTACTAGAATTTTCCACTGCTCCCTACTCACTGTATAATAAGCCCTCTCTAGGTAGATTTTGGAATCTTTCCCTAAATTCTAGCCATAAACAAAATCTAAGGTTTTAGAGCTATATGGCCAGCTTTATTTATAGCAATAACCACACTTTTAGTGCTAATATTGATATATTTTTTTATCTCTGGTTACTTTGCTCAAAATGCCCTACAAAGGAAATGTGAGAAGAGATCTAGTTTCATTGTGTGGTTACATGTGTAGTTATCTAGCTCCATGTGCTTGGAAAGAATATATAAAATTGGTATTGTGTGGAAAAGAAACACCTTGTTTTTTTGTGACAAATAGGAAGAGGATAAGAAAAATGGAGTCACAAGTGATATTCAAAGCAAACACTAAGTGATCTATTCCTTCTAAATAGTCCTTCCCTAGAAGAGTTTCCATTACTTGTCACAAAATACCACCAGCTTTAAAACAGGAAAATTCCTGGAAGGTTCTTTTCCTATGCAAAGTATATTATCTTTCAAAGACCCATGTTTCTGTGAACTTTACTTACATACCTCATTACTATTAATGCCTTATGCCTAAAATTTCTCAGAATCCCTACTGTCTTGCAATGTTTTGGTATTTTTCCTATAAAACTTGCATTCTTTACTTCCCCCACTAACACTGATATCTTAGAAAATAACTTCAATATATTTATCCTCAGTATTCATAAAAATCTAAATAATTGTTCTTTCCTCTCATCATAAATTCCATATGAGTGAGTAGAATTGTCACATTATCCATTTAGGTGTTCCTCTGATAGTATACCAATCAATATTTCTCATATTTAAAAACTGCTCACTGAAATGAGAAACATGGATGTGTATCCTAAACTTTTTTGCTTAACTCCAAGTTTTAATAAACTTATATTATTGGCAGCTTAAATTAACCTAGGAAAATATATTTTCTGATTAGGGTTAAAGTGGGGCTATAGGAATTGTATCATTAAAGGTATGGTCCCTAAAATGAAATCTACAGTGGCTGTATACAGACAAAAGTCCAGGAAATAACACTCATATTGGTGGTAACCAGGGGAGGGAATCTTAAAGATTAGACTTGTATGATGCCATTGCCAATGTTAAAGACAAGGTAATGAATTCTTTCTAATGCTGAAGCCAGATAGATGACATCTCTGATGATCTGGCCAGGATTATACCAACTGTAACACTGGGAAACAACAATGGCTTCTGTCTCTGATAAATTCCAGTGATAAAATATCTGATGGTGAAAGTGATGACATCACTTTAGTATTGGTGATGGCACCCAAAATAGAGGGGTACAGGTTAGAGCATCTCTGTCAGTGACTCACATGATGGATTGTGTAATTACAGGCCTGGTGATGGTGTCTGTATTGGCCCAGCATAGGCAACAGTAACATGAATAACAAGTTCCAGGCCACTTAATGGCCTTTCCAATGATGCAGGCAAGGTGATGGATAGTAATAATTGTGTTGATAGATTTTCAAACTGTAGGTATATTCTATTAGTGAGACTCAGGTCATGGCATCAATAATAATAAGTTCAAAGCAACAGCATCTTAGATAGTGACAACAGAGTAATGGCAGTACTGAATATGAGACACAATCTTTGATATTTCTAACAATTATTTCCAGTAGATGATATATCCATTGTATTCAGACAATAGTGTATTTAATGAAAAAAAAAACATAAACAGGTAATAACATCTGACAAGGGCATCGTTAGAAGTGAAGTCCCCCAAATTACATCTATAGTGACTATGTAGATATTATGGTGTCTAGACAATTAGACCTTGGACTTTCTAATGTGATCTTCAAGAAAATAAAACTACGTATAGGATTTTGCATTTCTAGTGGGTGAAATCATAGGAATTGGCAGCTTCAGTTGTGTTATCGAGACAAAATTATTTCCAGTGCTGTGGTGCAATAAATACCCTTTTCAATGGTTGGGATTATTTGATTGCTGGTCTAATGATGAAGCCTAAGATCATGTAAAGACTAATGCATAGACTCGATGACATCTTTACTTTTATGTCTCAAGAGGTTATGTTTATAGAGTTGAAATCCAGTAAATATTGTTTCCAAAGATGTGCCCCAGATTTTTTGATCTCTGATGATATAGCCCAGGCAATTGAATCTCTAATAGTAAGACACAGGAAATGATAGTTCTATTGGTACAGATACTTAAGAGCATCTCTACTCATGAGGCCATGCAATGGTGTAGAATGGGCAATTATATCCATAAATGTGATGTTTTGGCTATACCATCATTGATGATGACACACAGGGTCATGCTGTTCAAAGATGAGGCCTAAACTCGGTCATATGTAATGGTAAGATAGTCAAATCTACAAGAGTGAGTTACATTCAATGGTACATTTACTGGAGAAGCATACTTGAAAGCATTGTATATTGGTGGGGTCCAGGTGATTGTACATGTAATGGAGAGGACCTCATGATGACTGGACAAGGTGTAGTCTTTGTGGTACTATCTCAAATTTGAGGTCCAATAAATTGATTTTCCTGTGGTTGGCCCATTCAACAGCATCCAGGTTTTGGAAGTCATGATGATAATATCTATAATATTGATATCAAGGAAATGTATTACTTAATCTTAAGATGCAAATAATTGAATCTTTAATGGCAATGCCAAGGTGCTAGTGCCACTATAGTTATAACACAAGTGATAACAAAATCAATAATGTGGTCCAAATAATATCATCTGTAATAAAGTCCTGGTGATGACATCTCAAGTAGTGATGCACAAGGGTGATGATGCCTCTAATTTCCAAAAGCAATAATATCTCTAATGGTAAAGCACAGTTGATTACATCTATAAAATTGTGGCAAAAATCCATACCAACTTCATAGTTTATCTGAGGTGATAATAATTCCCTGTCACTTTCTAGCTCATAACTTTTCTAATAAAGAGTTTATTCAATGGCATATCCAATTGTGAAACCCAGAAGAAAAATAAAACCTATGATGAGTTCAAATTAATTACACTGGCAGTGTTAGTATCAAGACAATGGGCATCACTAAAGGAGGGATACAAAATTTGGCATCTCTAGTGATTAGTTCCAAAAGGTGTGACTCAAATAATAATGCTCAAGGAAAAGAATTCCTAATGGTGACATTCAAGAAATGACATCTATAATGGTGATGCCAGTGTAATGACATTTCTAAATGCTGACACAAAACAATGGCATCTGTAGAGGTTTGAATGAGATTAGCACCATAGGCTCATGTATTTGAATGCTTGCTTCCAAGTTATTGGAACTGTTTGAGAAGGATTAGGAAATATGATATTGTTGGAGGGTGTGTATTTCTGTAAGTGGGCTCTCTGAGGTTTCAGAATCCCAGGCAGGTCCAAAGTTTATTTATTTGTCTGCTCTCTGTGGGATGTGGTTCTCATCACTTCAACACTGGCTGATTTCCCCGGAACACACTCCACACTATGCTGATCATGTACTAACCATATTAAATTTTAAGCAGGCACCAATTAAATGCTTTAATTATGAGCTTCCTTGGTCATAGTGCCTCTTCACAGCAATGTATCAAAAACTGTGACATCTTTGTCTTGTGTAGATGATGACATGTAAAATCTTGGTTTGCAAACCATGTCATCTCTAATGTGACTTTCAGTTGATAAAATATATTTTTCAAAACCAGAAAAATGAAGATATTTCTATTGCCATAGTACAAATAACAGCATTGCAAATGGAAATGTTAGTTGAATCTTTCATGGCATCCTTCATTGGCTTTTAAATTTGACTCAGGATATAGCATTAGAAATAGTTCAAGAGAGTCATATCTCCAGTGATGAGGTCTTAAGGAGAGTATCTTCAATGATATAGTTCAGGTAACAGTATCTTTATGAAGAAATGCATGATAGTGTCATCTATCATTATGATGTTTAGATGATATCACCTCTAAAGGTGTGGCCCAGGTGAAAATTTGTATAATATTGAGGTCCAGTATATGGCTTTCCCAAAAATTGGACCTCAGGTTTGGTATTTCTATTCCTGAGGCCCAGAGGTAGGGTCTTGAAAAAATGAAGCTCAAAACTGTTAATTTTCCAATTTTCTGAGGAACTGACAGCCTGATTAACAAAGTGGTCGTACCAGCTTGCAATCCCACCAGCAGTGAAGGAGTATTCCTCTTCTTCAACATACTTGTCAGCATCTGCTGTCACCTGAGATTTGACCTTAGCCATTCTGACTGGTGTAAGGTAAAAATCTAAGGATTATTTTGATTTGCATTTCCCTGATGACTAGGGATGCTGAACATTTCTTTAGGTGCTTCTCAGCCATTCTGTATTCCTCTTTTGAGAACTGTTTGTTTAGCTCTATACCCTGTATTTAATAGGGTTATTTGGTTCTCTGGAGTCTAACTTCTTGAGTTGTTTGTAGATATTGGATATTTGCCCTCTATCAGATAAAGGGTTGATGAGATCTTTTCTCAATCTGTTGGTTGCCATTTTGTCCTATTGACAGTATGCTTTGCCTTACAGAAGCTTTGCAGTTTTATGAGGTCGAATTTGTCAATTCTTGATCTTAGATCATAAGCCATTGGTTATCTGTTCAGGAAAATTTCCCCTGTGCTCATGTGTTATAGATTCTTCCTCATGTTCTCTTCTATTAGTTTCAATATATTTGGTTTTATGTAGAGGTGCTTGATACACTTGGACTTGAGCATTGTACAAGGAGATAAGAGTGGATCGATTTGCAATCCTCTACATGTTGACCTCAAGTTGAACCAGGATCATTTGTTGAAAATGCTGTCTTTTTTCCCTTGTAAAAGATCAAGTGACCATACGTGTGTGGGTTCATTTCTGGGTCTTCAATTCTATTCCATTGGTCTACCTGTCTGTCTCTGTACCAGTACCATGCAGTTTTTATCACTATTGCTCTGTAATACAGCTTGAGGTCAAGGATAGTTATTCCCCCAGAAGTTCTTTTATTGTTAAGGATAATTTTCATTAACCTTTTTTTTTCCTAATGAATTTGCAAATTGCTCTTTCTAATTCTATGAAGAATTGATTTAGAATTTTGATGAGGATTACAATTTTGATGAGGATTACATATTGCTTTCAGCAATATGGCCATTTTTACTAAATTAATCTGGCTAATATATGAGCACGAGACCTTTCCATCTTCTGAGATCTTCAGTATCTTTCTTCAGATACTTGAAGTTAAGAAAATTGGACACAGAATTACCTGAGGACCCAGCTATACCACTCCTGGGCATATACCCAAAAGATGCTCCAACATATAGCAAGGTCACATGCTTCATTATGTTCACATCAGCCTTATTTATAGTAATCAGAAGCTGGAAAGAACCCAGATGTTCTTCAATAGAAGAATGGGTACAGAAAATGTGGTANATGCCTCAGTCCTCCTTAAAGGGAGAAACAAAATATTTAAAGGAGGAAATAAGGAGAAAAAGTGTGGAGCAGAGACTGAAGTGAAGGCCATCTAGACATTGTCCCACCTGGGGATCCATCCCATATACAGAGACCAAACCCAACATTGCTGCAGATGCTAAGAAGTGCTTGGTGACAGGAGCCTGATGCAGATATCACATAATAGGCTTTGCTAGAACCTGACAATTACAGAGGTGCATGCTCACAGCCAACAAATGGACTGAGTATGGGGTCCCTAATGAAGGAGATAGAGAAATGACTTAAAGAGCTGAAGGGGTTTGCAACCCCTAGGAAGAACAACAATATTAACCAAGCAGATCGCCCAGAGCACCTAGGGACTAAACTGCCACCAAAGAGTACACATTGAGGGACTCATGGCTCCAGCTGCATATGTAGCAATTGATGGCCTTGATAGAAATCAACGGGAGGAAGGCTTTGTGCCCCAGTGTAGGGGAATGCCAGGGCAGGGATGTGGGAGTGGGTGGGTGGGTGATGGAGCACTCTCATAGAAGCAGGGAGAGTGAGAATGGGATAGGGGTATTCTTGAGGGAAAATTAGGAAAGGGATAGCACTTGAAATGTAAATAAATAAAATATCCAATAAGAAAAACTGTCAAATTTCTAAAGGTTGGTACAGGTCTTGACCTCTCTGATGGTAGGTCCACTGAAATGGGACCTCAATGTTGCTTAGGCAATGGTATCTACAATGTTAAACTATCACTTTTCCAAGTGAGATTATTCAGTGAAATCTCTTTTTTCTTTTTCTTTTTCTTTTTCTTTTTTTTGTTTTTGTTTTTTTGGTTTTTTGAGACAGGGTTTCTCTGTATAGCCCTGGCTGTCCTGGAACTCACTTTGTAGACCAGACTGACCTCAAACTCAGAAATCCGCCTGCCTCTGCCTCCTGAGTGCTAGGATTAAAGGCGTTCGCTCTAAACTTGAGATCTGAGACAATAGAATCAGTGAATGGACCCAGTTTATGATATCCCTAATGTTGATGTCCCAAGCAGGGATATCTTCAGTAGTAAACACTAAGATATAGCATCTCACATAATGAACTCCAAGCAATTGTATCTCAAATGTTCATATCCAGCAGATATCTTTCCCAGTGATGGGTTTCACAGTTTGACATCTGCAATGGTGAGGCCTAGGTGACAGCACTTGTAGTGTGTTTCCAGTTAAGGTGATCACTTTTGATGAGGCAAATAGGATGGTGCTTTCCCATGGAAGACCTAGGCTTTATCATCACCAGCAGTAAATTCCAGTAATGATACCTCTGCTGAAGCTGCACTACTACTATCAGTAATTTCAAGGTTCACATGATGGCATAGTCAATGGTACATCTCAGGTGATTGTCTCTGCAGTGCTAAGGCCTAGTAGATGATTTCTTAATGGTGATACTCATTATATGGCACTTCTGATAGTGACTCACAACTGATAGCATCTGTAATAGTGCCAGTGAGGTGATGACACCTCTAATCACAGGAACCAGGAAATACCTGTCAACCTCTGGACTAGGCAGTGTCATATCTAATGGTTCTACATAGAAATGGGCATGCAGAATGTTGAGTGAACATATTGGTAATGGTGCGGGCCAGGAGATGAACTCTAACTCAATTAGAGAGAGCATACAATGCTATCTCTGAAGAATAGATGCAATCATGGCATATTTAAATATTAGCTAGAATATGGTTTATAGATTTGTAGTATTAAAAATGTAGGTACCCATAGGAGCCAGAAGAGGGTTTCAACCTCCCAGAGCTACAGTTACAGGAAGTTCGTTGGGAGCCACCCAAATCAGGTGCTGAGAATAATAATAATAAAAAAATTACATTAAAAATTAAATATTGAGCTGGGCGTGGTGGCACACACCTTTAATACCAGCAGTTGGGAGGCAGAGGCAGATGGATTTCTGAGTTTGAGGCTAGCCTGGTCTACAGAGTGAGTACCAGGACAGCCAGGGCTGTCCTGTCTCAAAGAATTTTAGGGTTATTGGGAAAGAATTTTTACCAAACCTAAATCTGATAGGAGGCTAATATTCAATATTTACAAAGAGCTCAAGAAGCTGAACTCCAGAAATTCAAATAACCCCATTAAAAATGGGGTATAGAGCTAAACAAAGAATTCTCAACTGAAGAATGCCAAAGGGCTGAGAAGCACCTTAAAAAATGTTCGAAATCCTTAATCATCAGAGAAATGCCAATCAAAACAACCCTGAGATTCCACCTCACACCAGTCAGAATGGCTAAAATCAAAATTTCAGGTGACAGCAGATACTGGAGAGGATGTGGAGAAAGAGGAACACTCCTTCATTGCTGGTGGGATTGCAAGCTGGTACAACCATTCTGGAAATCAGTCTGGCAGTTTCTCAGAAAACTGGACATAGTACTACCGGAAGATCCAGCAATACCTCTACTGGGCATATACCCAGAAGATATTCCAACTGGTAACAAGGACACATGCTCCACTATGTTCATAGCAGCCTTATTTATAATAGCCAGAACCTGGAAAGAACCCAGATGTTCCTCAACAGAGGAATGGATACAGAAAATGTGGTACATTTACACAATAGAGTACTACTCAGCCATTAAAAACAATGAATTTATGAAATTCTTGAGCAAATGGATGTATCTGGAGGATATCATCCTGAGTGAGGTAACCCAATCACAAAAGCAGTCACTTAATATGCACTCACTGATAAGCAGATATTAGCCCAGAAACCTAGAATTCCCAAAATACAACTTGCAAAACACAAGAAAATCAAGAAAGACCAAGGCGTGGATACTTCATTCCTCCTGAGAATAGGGAATAAAGTATACATGGAAGGAGGTGCAGAGACAAAGTTTGGAGCTAAAATGAAAGGATGGACGGGGCCGGGCGTGGTGGCACAGGCCTTTAATCCCAGCACTTGGGAGACAGAGACAGGCAGATTTCTGATTTCGAGGCCAGCCTCGTCTCCAAAGTGAGTTCCAGGACAGCCAGGGCTAGGGCTACATAGAGAAACCCTGTCTCAAAAAAAAAAAAAAAAAAAAAAAAAAAAAAAAAAAAAAAAA
>LR750678.1:219823-303778 GCA_902729485.2 Mus minutoides | reverse complement strand
CCTTGGTCTAGCAATGTTTATATGCCCCTGTACAGGGGAATGCCAGGGCCAAGTAGTGGGAGTGGGTGGGTAGAGGAGCAGGGCGGGGGGAGGGTATAGGGGACTTATGGGATAACACTTGAAATATAAATGAAGAAATTCTCTAATAATAAATAAATAAATAAATAAATAAATAAATAAATAAATAAGAAAAAAAAAAGAATTTTAATGTGTGTGTGTGTGTGTGTGTGTGTGTGTGTGTGTGTGTGTGTGTTTTCCAGGGCCACTAACATTCTAGAATAGGTCCTTAGCTCTGCCTTGACTGAGTTTTTTCAATCTTCTCCTTGGATGCTTTGTATGTTTTCATTGTCAGTCTCCATGTCTTTGTGTCTCCATGTCTACTATAACTGTCCTTTGACTTCTATGTATATGGAGCTATGGATAGGTAGTTCTGTGTTGAAAGTGATTAATTCAACCTCTTTAGTATCATAAGTTTGCCATTTATTAAATAAATAAAATAAATCTATGCACCAGGTCTTTACTATGAAAGAATCATGATCTTTGTTTGGAAAAGTCGATCTGCTTCCAAAACATACACAAGAATCATGATAATTAAAACTTCTTTGCTTTTATTTTGCATATAAACTTAAACAACAACATCCAAAAAATGACTAAAACATTTAGGTTAATTGAATCTGATTTACTTCAATTTTCCCCCAAAAAGTAACTGTAGAAGGGCACACATGGAGTTTCTTCCCATCTGCCATTCATTTGTTTTTACCTCTAAAAAGTTTTATTTTGTAGGATTGACATTTTCATACCATTTGCAATACTTTGATTTTTTTATTGAAACTATTTAAATTGTTATAAATTTTATTTTGAGTTAATTCATCTATATATGCCCTTAAAAAACAATTTATTAGACATTTTCTTCATTTACATTTCAAATGCCATCCGGAAAGTTCCCTATACCCTCCACCTGCCCTGCTCCCCTACCCACCCACTCCCACTTCCTGGCCCTGGCATTTTCCTGTACTGGGGCATATAATCTTTGCAAGACCAAGGGCCTCTGCTCCCAATGATGGCCGACTAGGTCATATTTTGCTACATATGCAGCTAGAGACACAAGATAAGGGGGTACTGGTTACTTCATATTGCTGTTCCTCCTAGAGGGTTGCAGACCCCTTCAGCTCCTTGGGTAGTTTCTCTAGCTCCTCCATTGGGGCACCTGTTTTCCATCCAATAGATGACTGCAAGCATCCACTTCTGTATTTGACAGGAACTGGCATAGCCTCAAAGAGACAGCTATATCAGGGTAATGTCAGCAAAATCTTGGGGACATATGCAATAGTGTCTGCATTTGGTGCCTGATCATGGAATGAATCCCTGCGTAGGGCAGCATCTGGATGGTTCTTCCTTCAGTCTCATTTTTTCAGGTGCTTCTCAGCCATTCGGTATTCCTCAGTTGAGAATTCGTTGTTTAGCTCTGTATCCCATTTTTTTTTATAGGTTTATTTGATTTTCTGGAGTCCAGGTTCTTAAGTTCTTTGAATATATTGGATATTAGTCCCCTATCAGAATTAGGATAGGTAAAGATCCTTTCCCAATCTGTTGGTGGCCCTTTCGTTTTATAGACAGTGTCTTTGCCTTACAGAAGCTTTGCAATTTTATGAAGTCTGATTTGACAATTCTGTATCTTACAGCACAAGCCATTGGTGTTCTGTTCAGGAATGTTTCCCCTGTGCCCGTATCTTCCAGGCTTTTTCCCCACTTTTTCCTTTATAAGTTTAGGTGTCTCTGTTTTTTTTTTTTTTTTTTTTTTTTTTGTGGAGTTCCTTGACCCACTTAGAATTTAGCTTAGTACAGGGAGACAAGAATGGATCAATTTCCATTCTACTACATGATAACCACCAGTTGTGCCAGCACCATTTGTTGAAATGCTGTCTTTTGTCCAATGGAAGGTATTAGCTCCTTTGTCAAAGATCAAGTGACCATAGGTGTGTGGGTTCATTTTTGGGTCTTCAATTCTATTCCACTGATCTACCTTTTTGTCGCTATACCATGTAGTTTTTAATCGCAATTGCTCTGTAGTACAGCTTCAGGTCAGGCATGGTGATTTCCCCAAGAAGTTCTTTTATTGTTAAGAATAGGAGGTGCAGAGACAAAGTTTGGAGCTAATTGAAAGGATGGACCATCCAGAGAGTGCCCCACCAGGGTGGTCCATCACATAATCGGCCACCAAATGCAGGCACTACTGCACACACCAGCAGGATATTGCTGGGTGGACCCTGATATAGCTGTCTCCTGGCAGGCTCTGACATTCCCTGACAAATGCAGAGGTAGATGCTCACAGCCTTCTATGGGGCGGAGCATGGGGTCCCCAATGTAGGAGCTGAAGAGAGTACCCAAGAGCTGTAGGGGTCTGTAACCCTATCGATGGAACAACAATAAGGACTAATCAGAACCACCAGAGCTCATGTCTCTAGCTGCATATGTATTAGAAGATGGCCTAGTTGGCCATTATTCAGGAGAAAAGGCCCCTGGTCTAGCAATGTTTATATGCCCCAGTACAGGGGAATGCCAGGGCCAAATAGTGGGAGTGGGAGGGTAGGGGAGCAGGGTGGAGGGGAGGCTATAGGGGACTTATGGGATAACACTTGAAATGTAAATGAAGAAAATCTCTAATAATAACCAAAAAAGAATAGTTTTTGCTATCCTAGTTTTTTTTGTTGTTTTTTGTTTTGTTTTGTTTTTTTGTTTTTTTTTTTGTTTTTTTTTTTGTTATTCTAGATGAATTTGCAAATTGCCCTTTATAACTCAGGGAAGAATTGGGTTGAAATTTTGAAGGGGATTGCATTAAATCTGTAGATTGCTTTCAGCAGGATAGCCACTTTTTACTATATTAAGCCTGCCAATCCAAGAGCATGGGAGATCTTTCCATCTTCTGAGGTCGTCTTTGATTTCTTTCTTCAGAGACTTGAAGTTCTTATCATACAGATCTTTCACTTCCTTAGTTAGAGTCACACCAAGGTATTTTATATTTTTTGTGACTATTGTGAAGGGTGTTGTTTTCCTAATTTCTTTCTTAGCCTGTTTATCCTTAGTGTAGAGAAAAGGCCACTGATTTGTTTGAGTTAACTTTATATCCAGCTACCACAATGAAGCTGTTTATCAGGTTTAAGAGTTTTTTGGTGGAATTTTTTAGGGTCACTTATATATACTACCATATCATCTTCAAATATGTGATATGTGCAGTGATATTTTGATTTATTCCTTTCCTATTTGTATTCCTTTGACCTCCTTTATTGTCTAATTGCTCTGGCTAGGACTTCAAGTGTTATATTGAATAGGTAGGGAGAAAATCTCTTATTTTAGTGGAGTGCTTCAAGTTTCTACACATTTAGTTTGGTTTTGGCTACTTGTTTGCTGTATATTGCTTTTATTATATTTAGGTATGGGCCTTGAATTCCTGATATTTCCATGACTTTTATCATGAAAGGGGGTTGGATTTTGTCAAATGCTTTCTCAGCATCTAATGAGATGATCATGTGGTTTCTGGATTTGTGTTTGTTTTTGTAGTGGAATACATTGCTAGATTTCCATATATTAAACCATCCCTGCATCCCTGGGATAAAGCCTACTTGGTCATGATGGATGTTCTTTTTGATCTGTTCTTGGATTCAGTTTGCAAGGATCTTTCTTACTGTGTATATTTGCATTCATATTCATAGGGGAAATTGGTCTGAAGTTCACTTTCTTTGTTGGTTTTTTAGGTGGTTTAGTTATCAGAGTAATTTTGGCTTTGTAGAAAAAATTTGGTAGAGTACCTTCTGTTTCTATTTTTTTTTTTTTTTTTTTTTTTTTTTTTTTTTTTTTTTTTTTTTTTTTTTTTTTTTTGGAATAGTTTGAAGAGAATTGAAATTAGGTCTTCTTTGAAGGTCTGATAGAACTCTGCACTGAACCCATCTGGTCCTGGGCTTTTTTTGGTTGGGAGACCAAAATGACTGCTTCAATTTCTTTAGGGGAAGTAGGATGGTTTAGATCATTTATCTGATCCTGATTTAACTTTGGTAACTAATATCTGTCTAGGAAATTGTCCATTTCATCCAGGTTTTCCAGTTTTGTTTAGTATAGGCTTTTGTAGTAGGATCTGATGATGTTTTGGATTTCCTCAGGTTCTGTTGTTATGTGTCCTTTTTTCATTTCTGATTTTGTTAATTAGGATACTGTTCCTGTGCCCTCCAGTTAGTCTGGCTAAGTGTTTATCTATTTTTTGATTTTCTCAAAGAACAAGTTCCTGGTTTGGTTGAATATTTGTATAGTTCTTTTTATTTCCACTTGGTTGACTTCAGCCCTAATTTTGAATATTTCCTACTGTGTACTACTATGGATGAATTTGCTTCCTTTTGTTCTAGAGCTTTTAGGTGTGCTGTCAGGCTGATAGTGTATGCTTTCTCTAGTTTCTATTTGGAGGCACTCAGAGCTATGACATTTCCTCGTAGGAATGCTTTCTTTGTGTCCAATAATTTTGAGTACGTTTTGGCTTCATTTTCATTAAACTCTAAAATGTCTTTAATCTCTTTCTTTATTCCTTCCTTGACCAAGTTATCATGGAGTAGAGTGTTGTTCAGCTTCCACAAAAATGTTGGCTTTATATTATTTATGCTGTTATTGAAGATCATCCTTAGTCTGTGGTGATCTGATAGGATGCATGGGATAATTTCAATATTTTTGTACCTTTGAGGCCTGTTTTATGACCAATTATATGGTCAGTTTTGGAGAAGGTACCATGATATGCTGAGAAGAAGTTATATCCTTTTGTTTTAGGATAAAATATTCTGCAAATATCTGTTAACTCGTTTTGTTTCATAACTTCTCTTAGTTTCAATGTATCTCTGTTTAACTTCTGTTTTCAGGATCTGTCCATTGGTGAGAGTGGGGTGTTGAAGTCTCCCACTATTATTGTGTGACGTGCAATGTGTGCTTTGAGCTTTATTAAAGGTTCCTAAATGAATATGGATGCCATTGCATTTGGAGTGTAGATATTCAGAATTGAGAGTTCATCTTGGAAGATATTATAAATAAGGCTGCTATGAACATAGTGGGGCACGTGTCCTTATTACCAGTTGGAACATCTTCTGGATATATGACCAGGAGAGGTATTGTAGGATTCTCTGGTAGTACTATGTCCAATTATCTGAGGAGCCATCAGACTGATTTCCAGAGTGGCTGTACAGCTTGCAGTCCCAGCAACAATGGAGTAGTGTTCCTCTTTCTCCACATCCACGCCAGCATCTGCTGTCACCTGAATTTTTTATCTTAGCCATTCTTACTGGTGTGAGGTGGAATCTCAGGGTTGTTTTGATTTGCCTTTCCCTGATGATTAAGGATGTTGAACATTTTTTCAGGTGCTTCTCAGCCATTCGGTATTCCTCAGTTGAGAATTCTTTGTTTAGCTCAATGTCCCATTTTTTAATGGGGTTATTTGATTTTCTAGTGTCCACCTTCTGGAGTTCTTTGTATATATTGGATATTAGTCTCCTATCTGATTTAAGACTGGTAAAGATCCTTTCCCAATCTGTTGGTGGTCTTTTTGTCTTATTGATAATATCTTTTGCCTTACAGAAGCTTTGAAACTTTATGAGGTCCCATTTGTCAATTCTTGATCTTACAGCACAAGCCATTGTTTTTCTATTCAGGAATTTTTCCCCAGTGCCCATATCTTTGAGGCTTTCCCCCACTTTCTCCTCTATTAGGCTTCAGTGTCTCTGGTTTTATGTGGTGTTCCTTAAATCATTTAGACTTGACCTTAGTACAAGGAGATAAGAATAGATCAATTTCCATTCTTCTACATGATAACCTCCAGTTGTGCCAACACTATTTGTTGAAAATGCTGTCTTGAATTAACCAGAACCCCCAGAACTCATGTCTCTAGCTCCACATGTAGCAGAAGATGACTAGTCGGCCATCATTGGGAGGAGAGGCCCCTTGGTATTGAAGAACTGGCCAGGATGAAAAACTGGCCACCCCGGCGCCCCCTTGTCTCTTAGAGTTAGCTATTACCTCAAGCTGCTACCTAGGGCTCTTGCTGATGTTTGAACTAGCCAATTTCCCCAACCCCCTACCCCATTACTATAAAAGCTTCTAATTTTCGAGCCTTGTGGTCGACTCCCCTGTCTCTTGCATGAGACACGGGTCGTCCCGGAGCTCTGATTAAAAATCCTCTTGCAGTTTGCATCAAGACAGGTCTCTCATGGTTCTTGGGATGCTCCAACAGCCTGTGTTTGGAGTAGGGGTCTTTCTGATTTGATCTTACAGTATTGCAATCTTTATATACCCCAATACATGGGAACGCCAGGGCCAAGAAGTGGGAGTGGATGGGCAGGGGAACAGGGCGGGGGGAGGGGGGGGACATTCATTAGGAAATTTCTAATAAAAAATATTGGAAAAAAAAGAAAGAAAGAAAATGCTATCTTTTTTCCACTGGATGGTTTTAGCTCCCTTGTCAAAGATCAGGTGACTATAAGTGTTTGGATTCATTTCTAGGTCTTCAATTTTATTCCATTGATGTATCTGTCTGTTGCTGTACCAGTACCATTTAGTTTTTATTAAGATTGCTCTGTAGTACAGCTTGAGGTCAGGCATGGTGATTCCACCAGAGGTTCTTTTATTGTTGAGAAGAGTTTTCGCTAGTCTAGGTTTTTTGTTATTCCAGATGAACTTGCAAATTAACCTTTCTAACTGTGTAAAGAATTGAGTTGGAATTTTAATGGGGATTGCATTGAATCTGTAGATTGCTTTAGGCAATATAGCCATTTTTACTATATTGATCCTGCCAATCCAAGAGCATGGGAGATCTTTTCATCTTGTGAGATCTTCTTCAATTTCTTTCTTCAGTGATTTGAAGTTCTTATCATATAGTTCTTTCACTTCCTTAGTTAGAGTCACACCAAGATAATTTATATTGTTTGTGACTATTGTGAAGTGTGTTATTTCCCTAATTTCTTTCTCAGCCCATTTATCCTTTGTGTAGAGAAAGGCCATTGATTTGTTGGAGTTAATTTTATATCCAGTTACTGCACTGAAGCTGTTTATCAGGTTTAGGAGTTCTCTGGTGCCCTTACTGCTTTTAATATTCTGTCTTTATTTAGTGCATTTGTTGTTCTGAAAATTATGTGTCTGGAGGAATTTTTTTCTGGTTCAGTCTATTTGGAGTTCTGTTGGCTTCTTGCATGTTCATGGACATCTCTCTCTTTTTTTTTTAGGTTAGGGAAATTTTCTTTTATAATTTTGTTGAAGATATTTTCTTTAAGTTGAAAATCTTCATTCTCATCTACACCTATTATCCTTAGGTTTGGTCTTCTCATTGTATCCTGAATTACCCGGATGTTTTGAGTTAGGATCTTTTTGCATTTTGCATTTTCTTTGATTGTTGTGTCATGTTTTTCTATGGAATCTTCTCTGCCTGATATTTTCTCTTCCATTTCTTGTATTTGTTGCTGATGCTCGCATCTATGGTTCCTGATTTCTTTCCTGTGTTTTCTATCTCCAGGGTTATCTCCTTTTGGGTTTTCTTTATTGTTTCTACTTCCATTTTAGGATCCTGGATGGTTTTGTTCAATTCCATCACCCGTTTGTTATTGCTTTCCTGTAAATCTCTAAGGAATTTTTGTGTTTCCTCTTTCAGGTCTTCTCCCTTTTTAGCAGTGTTTTCCTGTAATTCCTTGATGGCTTTTTGTGCTTCCTATTTAAAGCAGTCTTAAGAACCCCTAGCCCTGACCCTAACTCTAACCCTAACCCTAACCCTAACCCTAACCCTAATCCAACCCTAACCCTAACCCTAACCCTAGCCCTAACCCTCACCCTCCTTAGTAGTTTTCTCCTGTATTTCTTTAAGTGTGTTTTTTAATGCCCTTGTTAAAATCCTCTACCAACATCATGAGATATGATTTTTAAATCCAAGTCTTGCTTTTTGTGTTTGTTGGGGTATCTAGGACTCGCTTTGGTTGGAGTACTGGGTTCTGATGATGCCCAGTGGTCATGGATTCTGTTAGTAAGATTACGTTTGCCTTTAGCTATCTGGTAATCTCTGCTGCTAGATGTTCTAGCTGTCTCTGGCTGGAGCTTGTTCCTCCTGTGATTCTGTTAGCCTCCTCGGAGTCCTCCTGAGTACCAGTGATCAAGCACTCTCTACAGGCAAGCTGTCTTCTTGCACAGAAAGTGCCCAGAAGTCTGGAGCTCAGATCCACTGCCTGAGTCCTGGGGTCAGAGTCCTCCCTAGAGGCAGACTCTCCTCTGGCAGGGAAGGTGCCCAGGGGTCTGGGTCTCAGCTCCACCTCCTGGTTGAGGATGAAGGCCCAAAGGGACCCTGTCCAAGAATGCCATTCATTTATTAAGATGAAGGAGATAGAATGTGTGCAAACTGAAGTTCCCAGAACTAGACAAACAAAGAAATTACTCACTAACTTCACAAATATTCTTGCTATTTTTCTAATATAAATATTGTGCAGGAATAAGAAGTACAACCTGTAACAGAAATTCACAGATTCCCCTCTCTTGGATCGAATATTTATTCAGCTTTCTGATGCTCTATTGCTTAGATATTCATTAATCAATATAATCTGCACCATAAACTTAATCCATATTCCTTACTGATAGTTATGTTTTTATAATCATGTCATAATGAACTTATTAAGTACTGTATTACTCTTGTGACAGAGTAAATTTTACATGCTTCTTATCTATATCCAACAATCTTAATTAAATGCAAAAATAGCTTCTTATAGGACACAATTCATGTATTTATTATATAAACTATCATAGAGTATCTAATATATACTTTTCAATGTGTTCAAAACTGTCATATATATTTTTGTCATCAAGTAGTTCATGGGAGACTTGAGTATAGAGCGATTTTTAAGGGAAAATTTTATTCTAGTTATTACAAAAATAGCATATTTTTCCTTCACAAATAAAGGCATATTAGCGAATCAGATTAATTTGATTATACTGGGAAATTTATATATACTTTTTCACATTTTCCTAAGTTCACCTGAACAGAAAAGTGCACATTGGTGAATGCACAATCAAGACTGTACTGGATACTCAGTTTTTGAGTAGATAATCTTTATTAGGCTTGTCATATTTGGATATTAATAATTGACAAGTGTATTTTCTATGCTATCATTTGAATAAATTTTTAAAATAACAAATTAAAATATTGAAGTATTCACCTATTGACTATATGTATTTTTTTCCTCATAAAGAAGATATTGTTACATCAATTTTATTTAACATGTCTAATCGCCTGTAGAAAAAGGTATTTCATCAGAAGTATTTGATATCCTATTTCTTTAAATTTTATAATTCCACATATCTTACTATCTTGGTAAAAATGATGGTTTTTCATTTTATTCACATGGCAATTATGATAAATTGTTAAATATACTCTGTTTCTGACAAAATAACAATATTCATATATGTATCATTATAATAAAGAATGTAGAAGGAAAAATCATTATGGTCAATAGAATATCAAATATTTGGATTGATAGCTTTGATTTACTAGTTATTATGTATTTGTTTGTGTAAAAGTATACCTGAATCTCCTTTCTAGTTAATTTAATGTTGGCTTCTGATATTACTCTGGCCCTAGAGAAATATTAATTTTCTTAATATTTTAGGATGAGCTAATTTTGCAATTCAACAAAATTTCAGAAAGATCAGGACTAAACTAGTTCATTTATCTTGTGCTGAGTTTGTGTTTTAATTAGTGTCCTATTTAGTAAACTTTTCAACTATAGAAACATTTTTTCATGCAAATACACTTAGGCTTTATTTTTAACAGAAATTTAAGTGCATGTTTTACCTTATTGTTTCCTTAGTTCTACTAAGCCATTGCCCTTTAAGCAACTATGGAAAAGTTGGCAACTCTTCAACTTAATTTTGAGCATTTTAATTACTTTCTAATAAAATGAGTAAGCTGCAGTTAAAAGAGATGAGACAACATGTTCTTCATGCATAAATCTTTCTCCAGTGAGTACTCAGGGCCACCAAGGGTCCACATATTCTAAAGAAAGAGAAGCAGCAAGGAGCAGCGTCTTCTAGGAAGGCAAAACTCCTTACCAGTGTGCTTTCACTAGAGCACCCTGAACACAGTGGGTTTTAAGCATTCCATAGACTGTTCTCTGATTGATCCTGCCCTGTAATTTGAAGATTGATTTAGGCTTGTCTCTCAAGAGACATGAGGATTTTCTAAGCCATCAGTTGATTCCCTATCAGAGTTTCAAATTGCTTATAATATGACATTGCTTCAGTCTGCAGAGAAAGGCAATTTCTTTCCAAATTAAGTGATATCAAAACAACAATCAAAATAATCTTGTAAAGTTATAATCTAAGGTCCATTGCTAGGAACATCTAGGCTAGAATAATATAAGATACTGAATATAGAGAATTTGGCATTTTTGCCTGTATATATGAACACATTTGAAAAGAGTAAATTATTTTTCAAAACTATTATTAGATAATAAGATAAAATGGGATTTAATGATTTTTAATACATAAAAAATTACAAAATAGAAAGATTTTGAACTATTCTACTGTCATCCTTACTCCTTTGTCATAGTGCCACTGTTCTATGTGTATGCAATAGTCTTAGTAAACACAATTTAATGTTTCAAATCATATATTCTAGATAGTGGTCATAAAAACTGACACCTTTCATAGGACCTGTGTCCTACTAGGCCTTTGTTGAAAGCTGCTTCCTGTCCCGCACCCCAATCCAACCTCTACCCTTGTACTGGCTGGTTTTTTGTGTCAACACAGGCTGAAGTTATCACAGAGAAAGGAGCTTCAGTTGGGGAAGTGCCTCCATGAGATCCAGTTGTGGGGCATTTTCTCAATTAGTCATCAAGGGTGGAGGGTCCCTTGTGGGTGGGACCTCTCTGGGCTGGTAGTCTTGGGTTCTATAAGAGAGCAGGGCGAGCAAACCAGGGAAGCAAGCCAGTAAGTAACATCCCCCATGGCCTCTGCATCAGCTTCTGCTTCCTGATATGCTTGAGTTCCAGTCCTGACTTCCTTTGGTGATCAACAGTAATATGCAAAGTGTAAGCTGAATAAACCCTTTCTTCCCCAACTTGCTTCTTGGTCATGATGTTTTGTCCAGGATAGAAACCCTGACTAAGACAACCCCCAACTCACTCCCACCTTAGAGATGGTGCCATTTTATTTTTGTGCTTTTTGTTGTTGTTGTTTGTTGTTGTGGTTTTGTTTTGTCATTTGGTTGGTTGATTTTATTGTTGTTGTTATTGTTTGGTTTTGCCAAGTTATAAACTCTCATCTGGATGTTTGAAACTGGGATCCACAAATAAGACAATATATGGTGTTTGCCTTTCTAGGTCTGGGTTATATCATTTAATATATTTTCTAGTTCCATGTTTTTGCCTAAGAACTCATGATTTCATTTTTTTAATAAAATTTCATTTGTATAAATTTATTCAACCTCTGTATATAAGTTATTCAATCTATGTACTCATTTCTAAGCACATACTTGAAAGGTTATATTTTTAAATACATATGTATATATGTTTGTCACAAGAATTGAAGAAGTCATAAATTTGAGAGAGAATTGTGGGTACACAGGAGGACTTTGAGTGGGCAAAGTGTATGATGAACATACTGTAAATATAGTGCCTATTCATGAAATTCTTAACAAAATAATATATTAAGTTGAAAACAACTAAAATGTTATTAATTCATCATGGCTAAACCTCAGCAAGATATCATCGAACTGCATCATAGTCATGACTTTTCTAAGCATTATACAGTGTCTTCTAAGTAGATCAATAGTTTAAGCTTAACATTTCTTTCCTGTGATAAAACAGCTGTAAGGAGCTGATATCTTCTTCTTCTTCTTTTTTTTTTTAAAGATTTATTTTATTTATTATATGTAAGTACACTGTAGCTGTCTTCAGACACTCCAGAAGAGGGCGCCAGATCTCATTACGGATGGTTGTGCGCCACCATGTGGATGCTGGGATTTGAACTTATCACCTTCGGAATAGCAATCGGATGCTCTTACCCGCTGAGCCATCTCACCAGCCCTATCTTTTTCTTTTCAGGGGGAAACCGAATTCTTATTTGCCGACTTTGGAAGGGTTACCTGGCAATGAGTATTTCTGTACCTTCTTCTCAGGGCTTTGTCTGAGTGTGCTTATTTCTGATTGCTCTTTTCAACAACTGAAGGTTAGTTAAAGACAAGTGAGGAAGATTCCTGACATTTCCCTGCATCATGTATTACATATGACCACATGTCTGCTTTTGTCCTAGGGTTTAGTAGTAGGAGGGCCATCATTAATATTTTTATTATCAGAGCATAAAAAATAACTTTGGTAAATATTGACAACTACATACTGAAAGAGAACTGGACAAACAAAATTGAATGTTCATCTTTAGTGTACAATAATGCCTTAGTACTGAAAGAAGAGTCACAATAGTTTACTACGACACTGTTGTTTCAGTGTTGGCGGCATATTGTTCAGTACTGCTTTAGTTAATGACTTGATATCAAGCACAATAATATAATGTTTATAAAACCTTAGTATTTAGCAGTGAGTAAAATATACATTATTTTAAAATACTGATACAGTAAAAACAAAGAAGAATATGTAATATTTTTTCTTAAACTAATATACCTGATATCATAGACCACTGAGTAGCAATATTAAAAGAATATAACTCTAATCTCGAAGCCATCTTTAGGCAACATACTTAAATTATACAAAACAGCCTTGAGATATTTTTCTTTCATATTACTTTCGAAATTCTTTTTAAATTTAGCATCAAGTATTGTTTTCCTGATTAGATCCTCTTTTTGTCTCTCTCTGTGTGTGTGTGTGTGTGTGTGTGTGTGTGTGTGTGATTGGCCAGATGATTGGAACAAAATCTTCTGCTGAGATTAAAGGACATTATGTTCCTAAGTTAAAATTTTGAATAGCCACAAAAAAAAAAACAAAAACTGTTCAAGTTGATAATGAAGGGAAAGATGTTAAGAACCAAGAGAGAAAAGAAAGGAAGATATTGAGCTGACTCTGACTGCCTGTTAACTTGCTATCTCTAGAAGAGATTATTAAGAGTTTCAAAGCTCTAACCCATTATGATTGGTGTAAGACAGAATATCAGAGTTGTTTTGATTTTCATTTTCCCTGATGATTGAGGACATTGAACATTTCTTTAATCTCACCTATTCAAGATCCCTCTGTTGAGAAGTTGTTGTTTAGCTCTCTGAACCATTTTTAAATTGGGTTATTTTGTTTGTTCACATTTAACTTGAGTTCTTTACAGATTTTGGATGTTAGCCCTCTGTCAGATGTAGGGTTGGTGAATATCCTTTCCAATCTCTAGGCTACCATTTTTGTCCTATTGACAATGTCCTTTGTCTTAGATAATCTTTGCAGTTTTATGATAGTCCATTTGTCAATTATTGATCTTAGAGCCTCAGCCATTGGTGTTCTGTTCAGGCAATTGTTTCCTGTACCAATGTGTTCAAAGGTATTTCCCACTTTCTCTTCTATGAGATTTAGTGTAGCTGGTTTATGTTAAGGTCCTTGAATCACTTAAGCTTAAGTTTTGTGCAGAGTAATAAATCTGGATCTATATTTATTTTTCTATATGTAATTAGATCAGTACCATACATTGAAGATTTTTTTCTTTTATCCATTGTATGGTTGTGACTTCTTTATTAAAAGTGTCCATAAACTTAAGTGGTGGCACATGGTATTGTGGATGTGGGGTAAGGGGAACATCTCCATTAATGTTGGGAGTGAAAACTTGAACAAACCCTTTTGAAATCAATCAATATGGTAGTTTCTCAGAAAATTGGGAATAATTCAACTTCAAGATCCAGGTATATACTCCTGGGCATATACCCAAAAGATGCTCCACCATCCTAAAAAAGACACCTGCTCAACTATGTTCATAGAAGCTGTATTCTTAATAGCCAGAAACTGGAAATAATAAGTTGCCAGCACTTGGGATATGTTCTTCTACCTGGGCTGCCTTGTATGGGTCTCAGTGAGAAAGAATTAGACTCCCACAATATTTAATTGCCATGGTGGTGGGGGTGGATACACAAAGGAGCCTCCATCCACTCACAGGAGAATCGTCAGAGAGGTTGACTGGGAGGGGGGCAGTAAGTAAGAAGTAAAGTGAATAAGTAAAATAATAAAAAAGAAAGAAAGGAAACAATAGGAGGTCAAAGTTAAGTAGAAATTCTGAGAGATGATTCCAAGTGATAAGAGAGAGGAAATAGGTGTCAGCTGACTGAGGGAATCTTTGGAAAAATAACCTGGCTTTCCTTTGGCTGGACTAAGATGTACCACAGTGTGAGAAAATTAGTTAATCTTTCCAAATTTCTGAAGCTCATCTTTATATTGTATGAATTATTGACAGATAGAAACACAGCTAGAAGAGTAGGAACATAAATGTCCCTCAGAACTAAATATTATCAGGAAAAAATAGAACAATGAATATATTATAAAGTAATAATTCTTAATAAAGAGAGAAAAGTGTGGAGAAGATGGTTGTAGAAGCCTTGGAAATAAGATAGCACATCCATTATGACCATAGAGAATTACTGTTGGTGCTGAATGAATATTCAGTGAAAAATACAGAGTAAGGGAAATATAGTGCAAATGATGTTTATCAGTGGAAACCTATTCAAGATGGCATGACAGACATTTTTACTGTTGTTGAGCTTACATGTGAACTGGCAAGTTTTACTGTTAAATATTAGGAAGATGGTTCATTTTCGTACTGAATAGAGTAATTGAGAAGATAGACTATAAATATATTTGCATACATGAAGATTCAATTCATGATAATATTTTGGGTTGACAAATTATATTTTATATCCTATGTGACTTACTGTATCCTACAGGTTAAAAAAAAGTAATATCCTTGATTTATTAAATATTTAATATTGGGCATGTGGAGCCAGGCAGTTTGGTGCATGCCTTTAATCTAGCACTTGGGAAGCAGAGGAAGGTGGATTTCTGAGTTTAAGGCCAGCCTGGTCTACAGAGTGAGTTCCAGGACAGCCAAGGCTACACAGAGAAACCCTGTCTCAAAAAAACAACAACAAAAAGAAATGTGGAATATATTTTAATCTATTTTACAAATGAGAGTGGAAACCAAAAGTAAGTTACTTATCCTAGTGTCAATATAAAAGAATTTACTCATGGTTATCAAGTGAATATTATTCAAAAGTATACATACAGTATGGGTTTCTACATTATTTAGGAAAATATATTGGATTAACTTGTAGTCATATTTTTGCTGTGGATTTTGGAATATGTGATATTTTGGGAGCCCCATTTTCCTCTTCTATTAGGTTTCATGTACACAAATGAACACACATTGAGGCTGAGCAGTGAATCTAACTTGAAACTCTGCATGGCACAGTGCTTTTCACTAACTACCAATAGACAGGCTTCTCCACATCCTACTCCATATCTGGTAAGAAGACTTGCTCTATCTTTGACCATGTCTACATTTATTATTACTTCTTAATTTCCTTTAATTTCCAGATCCAAATTGTTTTATTTCCAACCCAGATCCAAGGACTTCAAGTTGCTCTCATAGTTAAATTTGCTACATATGTTTGTCTTCTTTCTTGACACCTAGCTAGACTCTAGGAATATGTAAAGAATTCACCCAGAATTTCTTTTTATTAAACAGAAGTTGTGCCCATATTCTCAACTTTAATTTAGTTAAATTTCAACAAACACAATTCGATTAAACTGTTTTTAAGGTATAACTGGTGCAAAGCACAGTGAGATATGAAGACAATGTTCAGTATTCCTTAGAGCGATAGATGTGATTATAGTGTACAGTGATCTGTTTTATGTTTTATAAAATTCATTTTAAATACATGGGAACTGGCTAACAGAATTCTCTCTTATTTGTTACTGTTTGACTTTTAATTTTTTTACACTAGAACTTCTGAGTCCATGACATTTTCCTATCTTATCACAATGTTGCTGCATACTTTTCAGAAAGTTCTTCCTTATCCACCAGGAAAATGTAGGAATTGCACATATTTAAATACAAGGCATACTTTAAATATACCCACAAATATTGGCAATGCTTTCTCTTTTGATTGCAGGTATTGAATCATTATTAAAATAATTTTGCAAATGTTATTATTTGGAAAATAGTCTGAATTTGGTGCTCTCATCCTAATATTGACCTTTCAAATGTAGGTATAAAATTGTAATCTTAAACACCAGAATATTTTTTCTACCTGACAGTTGGTTTGCATCATATCATGGTACAGGGTTTCTATTCCTACACAAACATCATGAGCAGGAAGCAAGTTGGTGGGGAAAGTGTTTATTCAGCTTACACTTTCCACATTGCTGTTGATCACCAAAGGAAGTCAGGACTGGAACTCAAACAAGTAAGAAAGACGGAGCTGATACAGAGGCCATGGAGGAATATTCTTTACTGGCTTGCTTTCCCCAGCTTGCTTAGCCTGCTCTCTTATAGAACCAAGACTACCAGCACAGAGATGGCATCACCCACAAGGGGATCCCCCACCCTGAGCACTAATTGAGAAAATGCCTTATAGCTGGATCTCGTGGAGGCATTTCCCCAACTGAAGCTCTTTTTTCTGTGATAACTCCAGCCTGTGAAAAGTTGACACAAAACTAGCCAGTACAATTGACCCCTTTTCAATTTGACACACAAAGACATCACTAGTAAGCCTCAACCCTTAGTTCTTATTCATCCCGAAGATATAAATAACTTGAAAAGTCCCACAGACTTTGCAAATTCTCAAAATTTCAATCTCTCCTAAAATCCAAAGTCTTTACAATTAAAAGTCTCTTAACTGTGGGTTCCACTAAAATACTTCCTTCAAGAGGGAAAAATATCAGGGCACAGTCACAATAAAAAGCAAAAATTAAACTCCAACTATCCAATGTCTGGGATCCAACTCATGATCTTCTGGGCTCCTCCAAGGGCTTAGGTCACTTCTACAGCCCAGTCCTTTGTAGCACACAGCTTGTCTTCTAGGCTCCAGCTGCCTGTACTCCCACTGCTGCTGCTGTTCTTGGTGGTCATCTCATGGCACTAGCATCTCCAAAACGCTACTGACTTCCACTATAAGTTGGCTTCAACAATAGCCTCTCATGGGCTCTCTTCATGGTGCCAAGCCTCAACTCCTTTGATTGACCCCTTCAGTCCTGGGCCATCAATTGCAGCTGAGGCTGCATCTTCACCAATGGCCTTTCATGGCCTCTCACAATGCCAAACCTCAGCTGCTCTTCATGACCCCTTCATGCCTTCAAAACCAGTACCACCTGGGTGACTCTTACACATACCAAGTCCATCCACAGCACAAGGTACAACCTTGGCTATCTCTGGAATACAGCCTCTGTTCTCTGTTTCTCTCAGAAAAAAATTCCCAGAAGATGTCACCACAATTATGCTGGTGTCTGCTTAATCACTGCTAATTTCTTAGCTCCAGCTAACCAGCATCAATATTCCCAGTAATGCAAAGGTTTTGCTTTAGTAGTTCTGGTATCTTGTTAAGCACAGCTGATTCTTCAGCCCCAGCTAACCAGAACCACAGAATCTTCACAATCAAAATAGCAATGGTCCTGATAAGAATCTTTAATTTTCCCTCTGAAATTTCACAGGCCAGGCCTCCATTTTCTGCACTGTTCTCAACATTATCTTCCAAGCTTCTACACATCATCCCACAGAGTTCTTAACAGCAAATGGATCTTCTGGCCCAAAGTTCCAAAGTCCTTCCACAGTCCTCCCCAAAACATGGTCAGGTTGTCACAGAAATACTCCACTATGCTGGTACCAATTTGTCTTAGTCAGGGTTTCTATTCCTGCACAAACATCATGACCAAGAAGCAAGTTGGGGAGGAAAGTGTTTATTCAGCTTACAATTCCACATTGCTGTTCATCACTGAAGGAAGTCAGGCCTGGAACTCAAGCTGGTCAGGAAGCAGGAACTGATGCAGAGGCCATACTTACTGGCTTGCTTCCCCTGGCTTGCTCAGCCTGCTCACTTATAGAACCACGACTACCAGCCCAGAGATTGCACCACCCAGGGAACCTCGCCCACTTGATCACCAATTGAGAAAATACCTTATAGTTGGATCTCGTGGAGGCATTTTCCCAACTGAAGCTCCTTTTTCTGTGATAACTCCAGCCTGTGACAAGTTGACACAAAACTAGCCAGTACACATGGTGAAGATTATTTTGTTGATTTTCAGTCACATACCTTGAGACTGTTATGTTTATTATGTTAAAGACAAATTTTAAAATAAGACATATTATCATGGAACATATTTAAATTTGACTTCTCATATGATAATTAAGTTAACAAAGTCATCAATAAAACAGAAAATATTGCAGTGGCAGCATGAAGCAGATTTGGTTTCACTGATATATAATATGCTGTTTACAATACTTTTAATCTTCATAAACAAATAGAGGACTAATGCTCCCAAAAGGACTAAGAGATGACAAACAGAAAACTTAGTAGTGCTGATAATTTAAAACATAAAAATAAAACTAGCACTAAGCCCAAAGCAGGGAAATTGCAATGGATTTGGCAGCCAATGACACTGCTGAATACTTACAGAGCTATTTCAGGGGCAAAGATCATTTTTCCCCAACCTTATAGCTTGGAATGATCTCACCATTTAGACTTGTGATTAGAATTCTTCCATAAGACACAGTCAAAAATAGTATCTCTTTTTAAAATACCAGAACCCATAATAGAAACTTTATTTCAAAACACAGCTGCCCCTGCATTCATGCCCAGTGCTTATGATAATGTGGGATGTATATATCACCTTCCCTAAGCTATAACTGTACTGTATATAAAATTCAGTCATGAATTAAAGATGAAATAATAGCTAGTAATAAAATGAAACTTTTAAAGTGTGGAAATAAAAGACTATATCAATGACTATGTTAGATCAGCAGTAATTATGAATATAGCATTTAACAAGTACAATATTCTCTACCTAGTTACGCAATCTATCTAGACAAGACTCGCAATGACAGAAGGAGGCAGAATCTATATTTGAACCTAAAATACACAGCCCAGGAGAATATCCTGTCAAATATAAGATGACAGATAATTCCTCTTCTACCAAGTGCATGTAGTAATGAGTTTAAATCTGACTGAAATAGGACCATATCCCAAAATAGTTATAAAATCTATAACATGAAATGAGGGCAGCTATAATATTTCAAACTTTTTCTAAGCAGACTTGAATCTGTAATGTTAGACTAATGAGATACTAAGTTTACATCTTTAATAATCATTTTTTTTCTGTTATACTTTTATAAATTCATCACTACATAACCCTAAAAATAAATTCCAAATAATAATCTAAAGGCTTTTTGCACATATAAGTTTAATGCATATCTTAAAATGTCCTTCTTATTTGAAACTGCAACAATTTTTCAAATCATTGTAAAGAGAATGTTCAATGTAGAAAGGCCAGTTTTGTGAAATCAATGAAAAGCTGAAAATTCCACTCAGTTAGTATAAACATATAAAAATTACTATTTTGAGCAGTCATTATTATATCTTTATTGTTAGGGATTTGCATAAAGGGTTAAGATTAAAATGCTTAATTTTTTTATTTTCTGATAAGAGATTTATTAAATGAGGAATATTACAGCAATCATGACATCTTGAATACAAACAGGGTTTTGTCTTTGATTGGTGTTTTGATTTTTCCTGTTTTGATAAAACACCCAGGAATGACCAGCTTAAGGGAGAAACAGAATATTTAGCTCACAATTCGATTATTCACTGGTGGCAAGTAATAGAGTCAGAAACCTGAAGCAGCTAATAACATCACCTCCACAATCCAAATAGAAGGAGAGGAATGCACAGTCTCATACTTAGCTTGCCTCCTCCTCTATTAAACAATTCAGGATCTCCTAACCAAAGAAGCTATTTACAGTGGTCAGCTGCACCCATCTTAATTAACTTAATTAAAGGTAATCCCACAGACATACCCAAAAGTTTAACATATCTAGACAATTCCTCTTTGTGACATTCTTCTCAGATGATTCTACATTGGTTCACATTGACAATTAACACTAAGAATCAAAATTAACATGTTCTCATTTCATTCCACACCCAACTGAACTTTTATTAAGGAAAACAGTTGAAGTTTTTCTTCCACTTCCATTTAGATATTAATCTTTAGTCATATTGGTTCAGTATCAAATTTATCACATTTTTATTCCTCTCTCATTCATCCTTGTCATGTTTAATCCCACATTGATTTGTGACCATTAATGTTGCAATGAGCCTTTCTTTTTATTAGGTTTGAGAGATTAACCCTTGAATTATCAGTACCTTTATCTATAAATCACTTTATATTTATACACTTTGTATAGCATTAAAAATATTGTTTATATTTTCTTTCTTACTTTTACGTATTATATTTTTATCAATAACATATCTTTTATTTTTTTCTATAAAAAAGAACAGACCCAGAATCGTTTGTAAAGCTTCAGAAAGTTGGCATGCTGTTAGCCAACAGGAGCAGTTTAACTATGTGTGATGTCGATGCTTGTGGAATGGAGTAATCTCTAGGCTCCTTTACTGTGTAAGGAAAACTCACTTAGCATTTTTCTTCAGAGAAGACATTTTTAACTTGTGTTTAAATGGTCTGTATTCACTATGGATTTAAACAGTAAATCTAGTTCATGCTGCTGTACGAATCCATGTCTTATGAGCATACCTTATAATTTGTAACAAATGTCACTGCATAATTCTTACACAACTAAGGTATCAAATAAAGTCGTGTTTCTCAATAGGGTGTCAATCCTAGTTAGTCCATGGGAGCAAAATCAGTCTGAAAGTAACAGGTAAGCAGAATGAATCACCTACTATGTATGCTTGACAAGCTTGCTGATTGCAGCAACCATTCAATTTGTATCTTACAGGTATCAACATTCATTCATGTGTTATTTCTAATCTTTTGAAAAATTTTATTAGATTTTTTAAATTTACATTTCAAATACTATCCCAAATGTTCCCTATACCCTCCCCCTGCCCTGCTCCCCTACCCACCCACTCCCACTTCTTGGCCCTGGCATTCCCCTGTATTGGGGCATATAAAGTTTGCAATACCAAGGGGCCTCTCTTCTCAATGATGGCCAACTAGGACATTTTCTGATACATATGCAGCTAGAGACACGAGCTCTGGGGGTAATGGTAAATTCATATTGCTGTTCCTCCTATAGGATCACAGACCCTTCAGCAACTTGGGTACTTTCTCTAGCTCCTCCAGTGGGGCCCACGTGTTCCATCCAATAAATGACTGCGAGCATCCACTTCTGTATTTGCCAGGCACTGTCATAGCCTCAAAGAGAGAGCTATATCAGGGTCCCTTCAGCAAAATCTTGCTGGCATATACAATAGTGTCTGGGTTTGGTGGCTAATTATGGGATGGATCCCCAGGTGGGGTAGTCTCTGGATAGTCCATCCTTTCGTCTTTGCTCCAAACTTTGTCTCTGTAACTCCTTCCATGGGTATTTTGTTCCCTATTCTAAGGAGGAATGAAGAAGTTCCAGCAATACCTCTCTTGGGCATATACCCAGAAGATATTTGAACTGGTAATAAGAACACATGCTCCACTATGTTCATAGCAGTCTTATTTATAATAGCAAGAAACTGGAACGAACCCACATGTCCCCCAACAGAAGAATAGATACAGAAAATGTGGTACAGTTTCGCAATGGAGTACTACTAAGCTATTAAAAACAATGAATTTATGAAAATTTTGGGCAAATTGATGTATCTGGAGGATAGCATCCTTAGTGAGGTAACCCAATCACAAAAGAAGTCATTAAATACATACTCACTGATAAATGGATATTAACCCAGAAGCTTAGAATACCCATGATACAATTTGCAAAACACAAGAAAATCAAGAAGAAAATTATTTCTAATCTTAGTGATGCTTAGATTAAGATTTCTTTCTTTTCATAGTAAGGTACAACTGGGATCAGGATGACTAAGTGGCTTGAATTTTCCAATTCATTTGAGAAATATCATTTACCTGGTTTGTATCAGTCAGGTCGCCTTGTTGCAGGTTATAGGGCGGTGAAATAAACAAGCATAAGTTTTGCTGCCATGGAGTGAAATCTATGAATAGTGCTGCTGGAAACACCAAACAACACAAGGTTCACCTTCCAGTTAGCCTTTTGTGTTTTTTTTTTTCTCATTCAGTGTCTTTTACATAACTGAATGAGAGTGCTTATCTCCAATTCCCACACCTGTTGGCTAAATGAACATCTTTAAAATGATACCCTGGAAAGAAGATGTGCAAAAATATGTACATGGGCATAGCATTGAGAATTTTTGATAAAATGTTCTAGGATGTCTATGTTTAATTGAAGATTAAGAAAGTCATACTAATCATCAATGGTGAGGACATATTTTAAAAAATGAGGACAAAATGCCTCAGTCTGTTAGAATTTCTGTTTAACCCATCTCTGTTACCTTTCTTCTAACCTATCATATTGCAATTTTTAAAAATAATTCTGCCTTTGTTATTCTATTTTGGAATTTCAATCTAAAGAACACACACTGAACACCTGCTATCTCCCATCACTGCATTTGGGAGAAACCCAACAGAGCATGACAAAGACATCTTCCTCTGTTGCCTCAACTTAGTCCACAGAAGCATGACTACAGTGCAATGCCTTCCTGATTGTGCACTCTATTCAGGACAATTTGTACTCCCAAGTAATTTTTTTCAGCCATTTTTTAACTCCTTTGACAGATAAGATTCACTGGCTATGTCAGCTCACATTGGTCTATTTGCCATTTGATTAGGAAAGTTAGATTCTGGCTCCATTTGAATAATCGTTTCTTTCCTTCCTTCTTCCCCTCCCTTACCCCTCTTTTGTACCAGGGAAGGGATCCTAAGTTACACTCCTGCTAGATAAACACCCTATGCAATCTACTGTTCTACCACACAGCTTCTTGTTCCCTTTTTATCTTGGCACACTTTTTATTCACCCATGCTATGCTTAAGCTCATTGTTTGTCCCAAGCAGGTCTTGACTCCTCTGCTCTTTCTGCCTTCTGAGTGATTGAGATTAGGAATCGGAATTACTAGTTAAGCATCTATTTGTAGACTAGAGGTTAAATCATTTTTCTTATGTTTGTATTAGTATATAATTTGATGAACAATAAAAACAAGACAAACAAACAAGTAAACAAAAACAGTATAAAACCCCCCTTTTTCCCATCAACAAGAGGTGTTCTACATTTTGATTTCGATGAAACTTCCAAGGACACAGTCCTTATGGAGACATCACTGATAGTTATAAACTCTTCTTCCCTATTAAAAAAAAAAAATCATACTGTTCTTCTGACACAGAAACCCACAGCCTTTTGAGAAAATAAAGCACAGAATACAATATAAAACATCCAACTTAAGCCAATCTCATTTTGCAATTCAAATTTTATACTTTGAAATAAAGAAAGCAGAGTGTTGATGGGATGAATGTAATGAAGGAAAGGAGGAAGTCTAGGGATTTTGTTCCAGAGACCAATCTTTTCTTCCTGAATCTCTGACCCAGGGACTGATATAATGCCAGAGAATTCCTGCCACAAACATTTTTGGAAGCCAGTTGATGTAGCCAACTTTATTGCTCATAATAACCAGTGTCATGGAGTAGATTACCCTTCAGTGTCTCTGCCAGTGAATTACCTGCAGACACATTACTACAAGTGAACATCTAACATGTAGGACTTCTGGCAGCCACCATGACTAGTGCTATGCTCACCTTTCCATGTGGATCATTGTCAATTGTCTCTATCAGTGAATGTCACACAGGTGTGGCATCTAAAAACTCAGCAAGAACTGGATAGGGGAGAGAAAGCAAACACAGCTAACACATCAAAATAGGCTAACCCTGAGAGTGAAATGTGTAATGAAATCTGAACACCAGACTTCCAGCCTGCAAAAACTCCTGCTAGCCTGCCTTCCCAGCCAAGTCACAAATGGTAGTGTGCTATGTAAGACATTAAAGAGCTGATACACAAGAGTGCTCTAATTGGAGACTCTTCCACATTCCTTCAGAATGTGAGCCTCTGGAAGCTGTGTCTATGGAGAGCTTCATTCCCTAACTCACAAAGTTCAAGAATATAACTTGCTGGGGATCAGGAAATTACAGGAAAAAACTCACTAAAAACATCTAAGCAAAAACTAAAAAACAGCACCTAAATAAACACATCACCAAACAAAAATCCTACCTAGAAAAAAACTAAACAAGGAGGTGAAATATCTCTGTAATGAAAGGTCTAAGACAGTGAAAAGAGAAACTAAAGATTCTAGATGATAGAAAGACTTAGGTTCCTGGAGAAAAATGGGTCTTTTAACTATATAACCTGTTATTGTATTATCTTATATAGTGGATGGTACAATACAGTTTGTTTTAGTATGCCTTTTCATGCATCAAATGTGATTTTAATTATGTAAATTTTAAATATTAAAAAATTATTTTATTTTTATAATTGATGAAAGTTTGGCAAATGTTCCTCCATTTTCTAGGAAGTATAATCAAAGTGTATGGATTCTATATTAGATTCCTTATAACATGATGATTAATTCTGAATACTATAATTTTAAATTTTAAAATTTAACATATATCACTTTAGAAATGATGAGACCTTATTTAAGGGCTTAAATGAGACTTATTCTTAATCTATAACTCATTTATGACACCGAAGTACTCTATGAACGTGCTAATTATTTCATTTCTGGTTAAAACTTTATGTATACATTTTTAGCTATCAGATGGAAATTGGATTGTTCAGGTTATTTACTTATTATTTCCACTTCCTATACAAGCTCCTTCTTTGAATCCCTCAGAGGGCATACACACAAACAAATTCATTCAACATGACATTTCATCTACAAAACTAATTTAAAATCCTTCCTCTCTAGTGGAAAAATGGAAGCAGAGGCATAAAGCCAAATTTCTCCTCAGATCCTCACAAGTGAGAGCTTGTTCTTGGCTGTGCCAGGCTAAGGAGGTATGGCGAGGTATGCTCTTCCTTTTAGCAGACATTGTTTATCACTAATCCTTGTCAGTGTGGACAACTCCCTTAATTCTTTGATGTAAAATACCTGAAATGGAGCTTTAATCTTTATACACTGGCCTGAAAAGTCTGAACTGACAAATGCCACCGAATGGTTGCCCTGGAGGAGTTGGTCAACATATTTCTTTCACCTGCCTATTCCTTAGGATTGACCATAGATGACACTTCTGAGCACTCATGGGAGACGAGCTAGCTTGTTCCCCTGCGGAGATACATTTGTGCATACTAATGGTTGTGATGTTGATATTGTTGAATAAGATTAATTGGCATGTGAAATTTGTAGTATTTTGTAAGGAAAACAATTCTCTGTCTATAGGCCACCCTATCTTTACTTCTAATATTGAGTTTTGTCACACGGGTAAAACAAATTAATGCTATTCTTAAGTATTTGTCTAATGAACACAGTATGTTTTTTCTTAAATAAGTATTATATGAATAATAAATTAAAAAGAGGTAATCATTGCCTTTTATCATTGGTTAAAGTAAATGGCAGCATAGGGAGGGGTGAGAGGAGAGGGAGTATGGGAAAAGGGGATAATGACAGTGTTAGGGGGAGGGAGCAATTGCTGAGACCTGAGAGGAGAGATGGTAATGAGTTGGGAGGAGCATGAAAGGTGTGTGGGAGAAGAGGGGGCTGGAGGAAGGAGAGCAAGTATGCATGGTGGCAGTTGTTGAGGGCAAAAGAATTATGATGAGAGGTAAGATAAAAAGGGAAAGGAGATGACAGAGCTAGGAGAACAGAAAAGTAGAGAAGTGAGATTGAAGACAACCAGAAGACAGGGACTAGATAGACCAATGAGTAGATAGAAGAGATTATAGAGGACAAACTGAAGGGGGAAGAGAGGGTAAGAAGAAGGAAGAAGGTGAATGATGTAAGAGAACTGAGTGATGAAGAAGCAGAAATGACAAAGACAAGAAAGGCATAGAGGATCAGAAGACCAGACAGGGAAGACTCAACAACAAAAAGAAAAGCTGAGAAAGGCCATGTGGTAGGAGCAGGAAGAGAAGAACAAAGTGGCTCAAATGTTGGGAAATGGAAAGGGTGAACAAGATAGGTGGAAGAGGGGGGAGAAAGAGTAGAAGTAGTGGATAGGAGAGCAAAGTAGAAATACTTTAGCAATAAATGAGAAGAGGTAACAGAGGTTTTGAGAGACTAGAAACAGTAGAAAGATGGGAGACAAGGAAGAGACAGAAAAGGGAGAGAGCAAAGTAGAAAGTTCCAGAGTCTAGATGAGGAAAACAACAAAGAATTGTGAGGGAGGATTTGCAGATCAATGAAGGGGTCACATAGGAGGCCAAAGCTGAAGGGAGAGAGATTAACAAGATGGGAGATTAGGGATAGCAGAAAAGAGAAAGGGGGAGCTGGATGGAGGAGAGCCAATAGGGCAGCATGTGAGAAATGGGGTAGAGGGAACAGATAGTTGGAAAGAGGGCAAAGAAGGGAATGATAAGGCTAAGAGCAGTGTAGGAAAGATGAGAGAGTCAAGAGATAGGAAGCAATTGGAAAGATGGGTAAGCAGGAGAGATAGAAAAGAGGAGAATGGAAAGAAGGCAGTGGGGATCAAGGAAAATATATGGAAATGGGGAAAGGGAAGAACTGAGAGAGGAGACCCTTTAGAGAAATGGCTGATGGGACTGTACTCTAATTACATGGTGCTCCAAAGGCACTTCCCTGGGGATATGCTTCATACCTTAATATATTAGTCAGCTTTCATGGACTCTGGCCAGTCTGTGTTCTCACATACTATTTGACATGCTCTTTTACATTGCAATTGTATTTAAACAAATAGCTACCCATTGAGTTATAAGGAATCTTTTCCCCAAAACATTCAAAGTTGTTACTATGTGTACTTTTCTCTTTTTTACTCTCTCATAAACCACTGGTTAACTTATTAGGAATAAATAAGCTTTCCTTACTTTGTTAAATTGACTTTTGTAAAGAAACATTATGACTTAACTATACAATTAAATAATGCATCTTTATATTATTTTAAATGCATATTTATATTTTACATTAAATGTCATAACAAATAAGATTCACAATGTCTTTATTCATAAAAATCATAGTATATTCTTAATATTTTTCTTATATACCAAATAATATTCCTTTAATTTATAATTTACTAAAATTAATTTTCAACTATTAATGAAAAGCAATTGAGAGTACATTTATAACATTTGAGAGTGTCAAATTTTTATAGGAGTTTATAAGATTGCAAAATGGAGAATACATAAACATAAATTTACTCTGAGTATCCTTCTAGAACACATTGAATCTCATTAACTACTGAAACTTCTTGGGCAACATAGAAGATAATTTCCAATTTGAAAATGCAAAGTTTGTTTCTTCACTTACTGGATTGTATGTTTTTTTTTTCTTTATTGTTTGCATGTATTGCCTGCATATATGTATGTGTGCTGTGCTCCTTGACTCCAGAAGTTAACAGATACACTGGAACTGGATTTTGAGATGTTTGTTAGCTACCAAGTGATGCTAAGAATGTAATCTGGATGTTCTAGATCAACCAGTGCTCTTAACCTGGAGACATCTCTCCAGTTCCAGATTACATTATTTTTAAGAAAATACCTCCATCATTTTCCCATGTGTAAAAGAAGATACCAATAATAAAATAAAGCAACACTCCTGTCACATTTTTCCAATGTGGCATTGCCCTTATTCTCATTACAGGATGAGAGCCACTTACTGACTTAGAATACAAAAGCAGGAAAACCATTGACATAGCTTATGTTGGTGTCATGAGTTGACCTTGCTCCTTATGCTGTTTTTAGAGGAAAATTAATTAGACTTTGTTTCAAAGAATTTCGAGTGAAATTTACTTTATATGCCCCAGTACAGGGGAACACCAGGGCCAAGAAGTGGTAGTGGTCTGTTCAGCCACCAAACCCTGACACTAGTGCATACACCAGCAAGACTTTCCTGAAAGTACCCTAATATAGCTATCTCGAGTGAGGCTATGCCAGTGCCTGGCAAATATAGAAGTGGATGCTCACAGTCATCTATAGGATGGAACACAGGGTCCACAATATAGGAGCTAGAGAAAGTACCCAAGGAGTTCAAGGGGTCTGCAATCATATAGGTGGAACAAACAACATGAACTAAACAGTACCCCTAGAGCTCGTGTCTCTAGTTGTATGTGTAGCAGAAGATGGCCTAGTTGGTCATCATTGGGAAGAGAGGCCCATTGGTCTTGCAAAGTTTATATGCCCCAATACAGAGGAACACCAGGGCCAAGAAATGGGAGTGGGTGGGTAGGGGAGCAGGGTGGGGAGAGGATATAGGGAACTTTTTGGATATCATTTGAAATGTAAATAAAGAAAATATATAATAAAAAAAGAAAAGGAAAAGAAGTGGGAGTGGGTGGGAAGGGGAGCAGGGCAGGGGGAGGGTACACGGAACTTTACGGTTAGCATTTGAAATGTAAATAAAGAAAATATCTAATAAAAAGTGAAAAAAATGGAAGTTGAAAGGGATAAAGCATATATAGGTGTACGGCTATATATTTGAAAACAATAACTTAAACGGCACAACTGCCAGTCTGCTGACAACAAACCATGAAATTCTACACAACCATAGAAATAATGAGAGGTCCTTGAACATGTGTGAAATTTGAAAACCTTAAAGTACTTTAAACACGCAGTGTCAATGACCCATAGAAATCAACTGTATTGAAAAGGGAACAATTCAATGTCTGACAGCCTATCTTTGTTTCCAAGAGACTTGAGTAAAAGAGTAGGGAATAAATAGTTGACTTGGAAGGAAGTTGATTTCCTGGACACTAAAATTGCCACTTAGGGATGAAGTTTAACACACACACACATGACATATTTGTTACATCTCATATAATCCTCTTAATTTTGTTAATGTTGTAAAACTATTGAGAAAATAATAAAATATCACAGTTCACTGTTGGTTTTTCCTTAAATAAGGTAATATTTCATAGTGCCTGAGGTGTAATCCCTGCACAGAAGGTGAAGACAGGAGGACTGTTATGAGTTACAGGCCAGATTGGGCTATGAAGTGACTCTGTCTTTAAAAAACAACCAAACATTGCCAACATCCTATGAATAGATTGTTTAATGCAGAATTCTACAGCAAGGAACAATCTGTGAATCTGAAAACGTTTCAAACTCCCACATGGAAATGCAGTTAGGTTCATTTGAAATGGTTTGAACCCCCTCTAAAAGGGATAAAGACATTTTTGCCTAAGGGTTTGGCATAATGTCATTTGTATAATTATTAAAATTGGTGCTTTCCATGGCTCTGAGTGTATCATGAAAAGTGGCTATTTCTACTTGTTATATGCCTAAGAAGTATTCTAAGAAATTATGTGTATGTGTAAGTGTGTGCACTTGCATTTTAAGTGAAAATACTTCATAGAGAACTCTGCATACTCTTCACATAGATATAAACTCGCATAACTCTTATTTAAAAGATTTGGTAGTCTTCTTAAAAAATGAAAAATAGAATAAATCACCACTGAGTACTCTTTTTTTTTTTTTTTTTTTTTTTTTTGGTTTTTTTGAGACAGGGTTTCTCTGTATAGTCCTGGCTGTCCTGGGACTCACTTTGTAGACCAGGCTGGACTTGAACTCAGAAATCCGCCTGTCTCTGCCTCCCGAGTGCTGGGATTAAAGGCGTGTGCCACCACGCCTGGCTTCCACTAAGTACTCTTATCAAGGAAATAAAATCAGCATGTCAGGAACTTATTCACACCCTCAAGCTTCTTGAAGCATATAGTCAAAATATCTAATGATTAGCAGATTTGACACCTATACACTGGCAGGCCCAGCAAGAGGAATGAAATGGGATTATGTGTCAAAAATCATTGAATAAGGCTCATCCCTAGGTTAAGCATCTAGTCTGAGCTCTTTTAAAGTCATCTTAAGGTTAAAGAGACTGGACTTAGCTTATTAAGGTGTGTGAGGCATGGGGAAATTCACAAAAACCAAAAGTATTGTCCACTATGTGCCCTGAATTAATAGATATATTCACTGGTTGCTAGTATAAAATATTATTTAAAATAAAAATACAAATAAAATAAAAGATGTAAAGCAATTTGTATAAATATACCACTAAATTTAGTAAGAAAGTTTAAAGACATTACTTTTCCTTTATCTGACATAAAACCTATTTGAAATTTCATCCCATCTAGTACTCATGTTATCACTTTTCTCTGACATAGTCGTGAGGCACTGACTTACTTTAAACTGGGTTTTGCTTATGGTGACCATGAGGAGACAGAGTACTGTGACATGTTCTCAAGAGACACAAATAAAACAATTCATTTGAAATTTAAATTTTCTTCCTAACAACCTATATTCTCCTTCTGTTCTTGTATAAATTATTCATTATACAATGAAATCTAATTTAAAAAAAAAACAAGAAATAAATGAAAACATAAATTGTAATGAGATGATAGTGAAAGTAAGCATGGATGTGGGCCAAAAAATGAATTTACCAACTATTTTGACATTCTCTGCAACCCAGGAAGTAAGTACGAATGATAATATTCCATAGTCTAATCTTTTTGCTTTATGATAATGGTAATTTTAAGCTTGTTACTTAAAATATTTATTTATAAAATTACAAATTAAGCATCAAGTTTTAAACAAAGTACTTATATTTTGTAATAAACAAATGACAATAAAAATAAATACCCCAGCCTGGCAGTGGTGGCACCCTGCACTCTGGAGGCAGAGGCAGGCAGATTTCTGAGTTCGAGGCCAGCCTAGTCTACAAAGTGAGTTCCAGGACAGCCAGGGCTACGCAGAAAAACCCTATCTCAAAAAGACAAAAAAAAAAAAAAAAAAAAAAGAAAGAAAGAAAGAAAGAACAAAAGAAAAGAACATTTTTTTATGATCAAATGTGTTTTTTTTTTCAATTTTTTATTGGATATTTTCTTAATTTACATTTCAAATGCTATTTGGAAAGTTCCCTCCCCTCTCCCTCTGCCCTGCTCCCCTGCCCACCAACTCCCACTTCTTGGCCCTAGCGTTCCCCTGTATTGGGGCATATAAAGATTGCAATACCAAAGGGCCTCTCCTCCCAATGATGGCCAACTAGACCATCTTCTACTACATATGGAGCTAGAGACATGAGTTCTGGGGGTCCTGGTTAGTTCATATTGTTGTTCCTCTTCTAGGGTTGCAGACCCCTTCAGCTCCTGGGTATCTATCTCTAGCTTCTCCTAAATAACCCATTACATTGTTCCAATAAGCCAATAAGCCTGTTTTATACACCAAATTTGTGAATGAACTTTGAAAACACCTATGGTATTATATCTTTCAAATCTAAATATGTTATCTAAACTTAAATTTAAAACATAGCTCTGAAGTTACTTTCTAGTACAATCTTATGAAACTTGCTTTCTTGATGCCCACTTGGTTCAGAACTCCTACTGTGAATATTTTGCATAGTATTCAAAGTCACCCATTTGTCTAATTGCATGTTTGTGTGCTGTTCCACAGAATATTTTCTATTCTCCACTACAAGATATAATCTTGTATTATTAGGTTTCAGTCCTGAGTTTGCAGTTTGAAAGGGTCTTCCAAATGGGGGTTCCTGCTTCAGAAAGCCACTTACTAAGTAAAGCCGTTTCAGCTGCAAATTACCTATTATGAACAGAGTGAATGCACCCTTTGAGTTAATAATGAGCACACAGAAATAGGATAGCTGCTTTACACAGAACACAAGTGTTGCTTATCAAATTATAAGTATATGCACATTGAGTTTCACATCTAATTTATTTTTTGTACTTATCATTGAACTTCACTAGAGATCAATGTCCAGAATTTCTGTAAGTATAGACACCAATGAAGAGGAGAGTGTCAGATTTGTTCTATACAAAAGTCTGCCATTTCATAGTCTATTGAGTCATGAATTTGAATTTATATCTCAAGAAAACATAATTTTATTCAGCACTAACCCTGATTTCTCTGTTACTTGGAGTACCCATATAAAACTCTCATACACATCTTCAAATATATTTTGGGTCTTCATGTTAATAACAATGAATTGACATTTGTTTGGAAGAATTCTTTAAGACTTGCTTGTCAAAACAAATATTCCTTAAAGAACTTTATGAAATTGCTTTCAAAATAATTCATTCCAAACTGCAGATTCTATCACCTAAGAGCCTAAATATGTCTTCTATTGCCTGTAGCTTTCTCACGTCCAGCACTTACTCTTTCTTGTACACTGTATGAGAACTGTGTTCTTCTGTGTTCCCTCTGAATCCCCTCTTGGGCAGCTTTTTATTGCATCCCTTTCTAATCTACAATTTTACCAGTTCCATTTCCCTTAGGGGAATGTACAGTGTCAGAGCTGGGGATATTATTTATCTCCTCATCTTAGTGTAGAAATCACTGAGACAGAGTGTCCTTTAGCCCAGACTGACCTAAGATTTTTTCTGTGATCAAGATTGACCTCTAAGTTCTGATTCCATTGCCGCTTCGAATTGTGTCAGAATTGCAGACACCTGAAGCTGCCATGCCTAATTCATATAGTGCTGGGGTTTAAATCTAAATTACATATTACTTTCAATTTTATACTTCTTTGATTAGAAAAAAATCTTCTCATTATGTCCATGCAGAGCACCCATGCTTGTTGAGAGAATCCCACAAACTTTATTATGAGATTTCACCTAGGTCTTTGATCATTTTTTTTCAGTCCAAATTCCAACAAATTCTACATTCAATAAATGAGTCATTGTTTTTAGTCTAATACTAACTGTACTCTTAACTTTTTCAGACATTTTAATATACAATTTCTATTTCTAATATTGCACTTAATCTGGAAATCTTTTCTTGACATCCAATATTTCTCCATGTGACTCATCCTTTCCTTAGCATTTGCATGTCAGTTTCCATATACTGTCTTTGACACACAATACTCTATGGTCTTGTTATATTAGTTTACTTTATGCTGTGTTTTTAGTTTCTTCTCTTCATGGTATGAGTGCTTAAATGACATTTTTAGATTTCTGTGTAGATCAACTAAATGTTATGTCTAGTCATGCAATATGTTGCATAATTAAACTTACTATTGTGTGTCATACATAAAATGTAAAAGTGAAAAATGTTGAATTTAATGAATGGATACTATCCAATTGTTTTATTTTATTCTTCTTATGTAGAGAAGAGAATTCAAACAAGAGAGATCAAGTAAAAAATATAACCTCATTAAGTACAGCACCCATTAGAAGGGAGTATTTCATCTTTGTTGTCTTAGATCTACAGAGAATTGATTCAGAATGACTCTCCCTCAATTTGAGAATATCAACTCCTGTTTCCCTTAAATACTTTAATAGACTGTCATTTTTTTGTTGGGAGAAGCAGTTAATCACACAGTAAAATTTAGAAACTTAACACAAGAACTCCAAGAACAGAAAAATAGATGAGATTGTAGGAAATAATGGGGATATTTTATAGGTAGAAGGGATGCAGAAAAGTACTCTGAATGTTTATGTTCTTCTCCTGTGCAGAGGGCTAGTGGGATAGAGAAAGGAGCAAGGTGATGGACTAAGAAGAAGGTAGAAAAGAAAGGAGAGGGAAGAGACAAAATGAGGGCAAATCGAGAATTGAAATATAAGAGACAGAAAAATAGTATTGGGGAGAAGAGAGGAAGTGAAGGGGAAAGAAGAGAGAGGAATCATGACAAGTGGGAAGAGATACTAGAGAATAGGGAAGGGAATGGAGAGATGGTACAGAGAGGTGAGATGAAAGGAGAGATTAAGGTAAATGGATGGATAAAGGGGAGGGAAAAATAGAACACAATGGAGAGGAAACAGGGTATAGGTAAAAGGAGATATAAGAGGGGAAACAGGGTACAGGTAAAAGGAGATATATGAGGGGGTAAAGTAAGAAAGGAGAAGGGGATGTGAGGAAAAGAAGTTAGAGGAGAAAGGGACAAGGTAGAGGGGAAAAGAAGGGAAATATGCAAGAAGATAATTCGGGGTGAAATGGAGGTAGAAGTAAAGGAAGATGACAGGGACTGGAGAGTTGGGGATAGAGGAAGAACACAGTGTTAAGGCAAACCAACAGGAGACAAAGAAAAGGAAGAGAGGGCAGTTAGGGGGAAATGAAAAGCAAGGGAACTGGAGACAGAAAATATAAATAGAAAAGGGTTAAAGAGTAAAGGGAGAGTTTAGGTTAGAACCCTGTAGGCTCCCTTTGTGTTGGTTCTGTTCTATTTAGTACTTAGGAGTCATTCTGTGGTTTTTTTTTTTTTTTTTTTTTTTTTTTTTTTTTTTTTTTTTATCCTTGATCCTTCAGGCTGCTATAATCCTTCCTCCCCTTTTCTAGCAGAATTCACTGAGTTCCTCTCTATGTTTGGCTGTGGGTCCCTGCATCTGTTTCTATCAGTTTCTGGATGGAGCCTCTATGATGATGATTATGCATATATGCTATAGTTGCATAGGTTGGTGTTTTTGTGGGACTCCTAACAGAGGGATCGGGGCTGTTTCTGACACTTTTGCCTGCCTGATTTTGGTGCCTGTGTCCTCCTACTGGGTTTCCTCATCCAGCCTACACTTGATGTGAGGTGCTTAGCATTATTGCAACTTGATACTCAATGTTTGGCTGACATACCAAGGAGGCCAACCATTTTTGGGGGAGGAAACAGAGGAGGAGTTGATGGGTAGGATGGACTGAGAGGAAAAGAAGGAGAGAAGACTGTGGTCAGAATGTAATGTAAGAAAGAGTAAATTAATGAACATATAAAATGAGTAGAAGAAGTAGATGAAGAGAAAGTAGACAAGGGAGAGGAGACAGGAGGAAGAGAAGATATCAAGGGGGTAAGAAGGGGTCAGGAAAGAGGAATGTAGAGAAAATGGGTCAGGGGATGAGGAAGAGTTGGGAAAGTGTGTTTAAGGATCAAGGGAAAAGAGAAAAGGGAATGGAAAGAATAAGAGAATAAGAAACTAATAAAATGGAAAGGACAGGATCAAGTGAAAGCAGAGGGAAGAGGGATGAAGAGAAATGAGTGTGAGGAAAGAGTAAGGGAATGTAAGAGAAGACTTGTGATAGAAGAAAGGATAGAAATGAGATGCAGCGAGAGGAGGTAAGAGGGAGATGGCATGAAGAAAGGCAGAAAAGAGAAAGGAGAGAAGGAAGAAGAAAACAACTAACATAATAAGAGTAATTCAGAGGAGACTACTAGGATAGAAGGAGGGGGAAAGTGGCTAGAGGGAAAGAATTGAAAGTAGAAGGCATAGGAGTAGAGGAGAACCAAGGGAAAATGGGATAGGGAAGTCGGTGAAGAATAAGAAGACAGATAACAAAGAAGGAGAAAAGAGAATGGACTGGCAGGTATAAACAGAGCAAAGAAGATGGCCAGAGAAACATAGTAGAGAGAAGAAACAGTAGTAGAAGGAAGAGAGGCAACAAAAGATGAGAAGAGGAGACAGAAGAGAGGAGGGAGACAAAATATGACAAGAGAGTGTTAAAGAGAGGATTGGGAAAAGATGAGAATGGCAAGAGAAGTCTATCTTAGTGAGGGTTCTGTTGTGATAAACACCATGATCAAAAGTAATCTGGAGAGGAACAGTTTCTTTCATTTTACAGCTTGCAGTACAGGACTGAGGGAAATCAGGGCTAAGGACAGGAGGCAAGAATAGGAGTTGAACCCACAGAAGAGAGATGCTTTCTGGCTTGCTCCTCATTGCTTTCTCAACCTGACTTTCATATCACCCAGAACCCAGAAGTGTCACTACCCACAATGGTGATAAAGGTAGGTGTGGTGAGCGGTCACAGTAGCATGGGCCAAAGATGGCGCCCTGGCTCTATGCTAAGCCCCGTGACCTCTCTTGTTTATCCCAGTCTCAGTCATGCACAATAAAAACAGTCCGTGTAACTTGTTGGAGAGATTAGCACAACAGCTCGTGATACTATTCTATCAGCCAATCCTTCATGCAGCCTTGGACCCATGTGTTTATGATTGGGTGGTGTGAGGTGGCATGAGAATGGAAGTATAAATTGAGGGCAGCCCCAGATGAGGAGGGACCAGATGAGAGACCAGCATAGCAGAGAGAGACCAGATGAGAGACCAGATGAGGAGAGCACCAGCAGCATTAGAGAGAGCAGCATAGGAGAGACCAGAGTGAGTGAGTGATGGCTAAAGCTGTGTGGAACCTGAGAGAGAGAGAAGCAGAAAAAAGCAGAAGCTGCGAAGGCAAGCTGCACTGAATCCACCTTGGTGTCCCGTGTGGTTTATTCCCACCTTCTCTGCTGGTCAGAGACTTGTGGGCACGCGGCAGGTACGTGCAGATAGATGGAGATGGTGCATAAAGAGAGAGGAGAGAGCTGGGCCTGGTGGCACATGCCTTTAATCCCAGCACTCAGGAGGCAGAGGCAAGTGGATTTCTGAGTTCGAGACCAGCCTGGTCTACAGAGTGATTTCCAGGACAGCCAGGGCTACACAGAGAAACCCTGTCTCAAAAAATCAAAGAGAGAGAGAGAGAGAGAGAGAGAGAGAGAGAGAGAGAGAGAGAGAGAGAGAGAGAGAGAGAGAGAGAGAAAGAGAGAGAGAGAGAGAGAGGAAAGAAAAAGGAGTGTTGAGCTCTCCCACATCTATCAGCAATCAAGAAATTGCACCACATGATTTCCCTAACAAGTGGTGAGGGAATTTACCCAGTTGTGGCTCCCTCTTTGAAAATGGCTTTAGTTGTATCTGCACTCTTTCATTTTTATAGTCTCTTAATTACATATATTTAGAATTGAACTAAAATTCCAAAATAGATTCAAGAAACACCCCATAAATAATGGGTTAGTGGTGGTGGTGGTAGGGGGATTCTAGCTATTCTCTCCATAGACACAACTGAGAATAGTAAGAAATATGAGTCTTGTTAATGACACTAACTCCTATCTCTAGCATTCATTTCTAGGGATAATGCAGCTATAGTTGGGTAATGGTGATGAAGCTTGGGTATGTTTTGAAGAGTGAACATAGGGACTGGTTCTGATTATCTTCAGTTCTCCATGGAGAGAAATTAGAGAGGGATAGAGCATGGTATCTTAAGAGATTTTTATTTACAGGGCATGCGTAAAGTCTTTGTGAGAGTCATAGTTTCTGGGGTTTCTGGTGGATTTAAAATGGAATATACCTTCCAACCCTGACATTCTCCATTTAATGGAGTATCAAGCCTTCCCAGGAACAAGGGCCTCCCCTCCCACTGATGTCCAACGAAATCATCCTCTGCTACATATGTGACTGGAGCCATGGGTCCCTCCATGTGTACTCTTTGGTTGATGGTTTAGTCTCTGGGAGCTCTGGGTACCCCCTCTCCCCCATTTTGTGCAATTTTTAAACATCACTTATCTAGGAGTCCCTGTAATGCATATGAGGACCTACATATTCAAATGTAATATTCATTAAATCTCATATGCTTCCTTTTTCCTTGTTATCATCTCTTGAATTATTTACTTATTTCCAGGAAGAGGCAGTTGTTCTTTCTCAGCTTCTCTGCCTCGTGATTTTCATGTGTTCCTATATTCACTTAAATTTTTTTAGCATGTTCTAATTTTGACCGTTGCTTTGAAGTATATTCTTTTTCAAAGATACAAACACCTGGAAGCCCCAAAGAATAGAAATATTTAATGATGTCTAAAAGAAGAGTGGACTTAACCACAGGGAGAACCATATATATGAACATGTGAATATGTGAATATACATCATCTCTGTCTCCTCCTCCTCCTCCTGCTCCTCCTCCTCCTCCTTTTTTCTCCTCCTCCTCCTCCTCTTCCTCCTTCATTTTTGGTTTTAGAGACAGGCTTTTTCTATGCAACATCCCTGGCTGTCATGGAATTCATTTTGTACATCAGGCTAACCTCAAACTCTCTGACATCCACCTGCCTCTGCCTCCCAAGTGCTAAGATTAAAGGTATGTAACACCAATACTGGCTCCTTATTATTTTAATAGGTATGATATTAACACATTAAATCAGCAGTTACACACAAATTTCACAATAAGCCACATGAACCTTGTGGAAAAACCTCTCCTCCATTTGTTGTAAAGTGTTTTCTTTGGTAATAATCTCAATAGTAATTATAATCTGGGCAAATTCTAGTAGTTTTACTTATTTATATGTATCTAAATTTTTACAAAAATCCTCTCTTTACACTACTTTATACGCCAGCAAGATTTTGCTGAAAGGGCCCTGATATAGCTGTCTCCTGTGAGGCTATGCCAGTGCCTGGCAAACACAGAAGTGGATACTCACAGTCAGCTATTGGATGGAACACAGGGCCCCCATTGGAAGAGCTAGAGAAAGTACCCAAGGAGCTAAAGGGGTCTGCAACCCTATAGGTGGAACAACAATATGAACTAATCAGTACCCTCAGAGCTCGTGTCTCTAGCTGCATATGTATTAGAAGATGGACTAGTTGGCCATTATTGGGAAGAGAGGCCCCTTGGTCTAGCAAACTTTATATGCCCCAGTACAGGGGAATGCCAGGGCCAAGAAATGGGAGTGAGTAGGTAGGGCAGCAGGGCAGGGGGAGGGTATAGGGGACTTTTGGGATAGCATTTGAAATGTAAATGACGAAAATATCTAATAAGAAAAATTCAAAAGCCAAAAACAAACCAACAAACAAACAAACAAACAAACAATCCTCTCTTTAAATAAGAGTAGATTTTATTTGTGTGTGTGTGTGTGTGTGTGTGTGTGTGTGTGTGTGTGTGTATGTGTGTGTGTGTTTATTTGTTCGTTTGTTTTCCTTTGGTTATTTTTCTTTGGGTTTCCTTCGAACTTTATTATATGTCAAATTGATTTTCTCCATAAGTCAAGTTTAGAAACAACAGAATGTGTTTTCTTTGGAGAAAATTATAGAACAACTTATGCCATTCTCTAAACAGTTACACTATGTTCTCTGATTGGACAACATGTTGCTCATTTGCTTCATGGTCTGTCTCCTTAGACTGTAAGTTATCTCTACCTAGTAGCTAAGCTAATTCTTGATAACAATTGGGGGGGAGAAACTTGTATATGAGCATATGGCCCTAGAACTTCGTATAAACATATTGGTATAGTGTTCCTCACTTATTTTGGAAAATGTTGAAAACAGTTTTAGAAGAACATATCTGGCACCAAGGGATTTAGCAAGTATCTGAGAAATATTATAGGACTGAGTAATGAACAGTTAAATGAGGGAGCCAAGAAAACTGCAGCAATGAGAGATGTCAGTGATGAGAGACATCAGCAATGAGAGACGTCAGCGATGAGAGACGTCAGTGATGAGAGACATCAGCAGTACAGTTACCTGGCAATATCCAGGTCAGCCTGGCTTACTACAAAAGGGGCTGCTTTTCCTCTCCTTGCTCTCTTATGCTCTTATTCTCTGTCAATCTTCTCCTCTACTCCCTTTCCAACTCCCAATCAAAACCTGTTCAATATAATACTTGTTGTAGTGAGACGGGATGCCTCAGCATTGGCTTGCCAAGGCACCCCTGCACCTGTCTATATTTGTCCCCCCCAAAATATCCTTGGCTCATTCTTTTTTATAAAACACATTTATTCCTGCCTTCTCCTCCTTCTCTTTCTTTCTTTCTTTCTTTCTTTCTTTCTTTCTTTCTTTCTTTCTTTCTTCCTCTTTCTCTCTTTCTTTCTTTCTTTCTTCCTTCCTCTTTCTTTCTTTCTCTCTTTCTTTCTTTCTTTCTTTCTTTCTTTCTTTCTTTCTTTCTTTCTTTCTCTTTCTTTCTGTCTCTGTCTCTGTCTGTCTCTGTCTGTCTCTGTCTGTCTCTGTCTCTCTCTCTCTCTCTCTCTCTCTCTCTCTCTCTCTGTGTTTGTATTCTTCTTCTCCTATTGGATAGCATAAATTTGTAAATGTCCTCTTCTCCCAGGGGAGGGCTATTGAGCTAGCAGCCACAGAGCATTCACAGTCTTCATGACTGGCCTAGAAGACCCTTCACTCTAGGACATTTTCCCTAAGTTGAGACCTTCCCCTCTTCTCTGAGTTGGTTTCTTTACTTGCTGCTTTGAATCCCCAGGCCTGGATGAACTATTATCCCTCCACTTCTCAGGGCACTAGCCCTGAGCTCAACCTCCAAGTTCACCCTGTGATGACCTGGTGATCTGGCTTGGCTGTCTTTTCTAAATACTGCATTTGTCCTTGGGGCCACAGAAAGGACAGATCTCTAGCTTCTACTCTCACCCAGAAGCGTATACCTTTATCAAAACTCCTAGACTCCCTACTTAGATGACTCCCTTCTTAGATGTCTCCCAATCTAAAATGCTTCTAAATTCACAGGATAAATTTGGCCCCATTATCCACAATGTAATAACACTAAATGGCCACTTACTGGTACTTTAAAAGGAAACTTTTACAACTCTCTTGCCAGTGGTCTGTCAGGTTTCCCCTCCCCTGCATTTTCCCACCACTTACCACCTGTTCCCAGGTCCATGCCCCCTTGATTCTGCTACTGAGACATATTTTCCAAGTCATTGCCTGCACGTCTGTACTCCCGTGGCCATTGCCTGCTGTCAACCCACACCATGTTTCTCACATTCCTCACACTATGTTACTTAGATTTGTCTTTATGTTTGTCTCTGTCATACTTCTGCTGTTCCATTCTAAGATACCTAGCCCCTTATGCCATTGTAAGATAGAACAACCATGATTTTTTTTCAGGCAGAACTGCTGTTTCTGTTTCATCTTAACAAGAGTAGTCCTGTCACCATCCATCACCTTTGTTATGGACAGTTCCCATGTCACTCCCTCCTCACTTTAAGATAGGCTGAATTAAAGTCTCCAAAGATCCTTTCCAGTTAAAATAAGGTAAATAACAATTTCAATATTAAAGATTTACAACAGTGAAAAGATTAAAAACCACTGCCTTATGTTATGGTTAGCCTGGATTTTGCTACTGTCATTAAATCACAATGTATTTTCGTTATTTGCTAGATATATCCAAGACAAGTAATTAAACAAACATTGATTGTCTAACTCAGTTTGCTTAATATCTCTCAATTTTGTAGGAAATCTGCTAAATGTAATGTTAAAAGTTTAAGTTTATTATGATAGATGAAGACTTGTAAATCCTGACAGTTTAACCCCCAATGTCTCTGAGAAGACAAGTTTCTACCTAGATTGTGGTATGATAACCACTGCTCCATTGCCTTGACTGCTGCCAGCAAGAAGTAGCTAAAGATCATGATAACACTATTTCTGCTTTACCATCACCTTTTTCTTGTTTCCTTTTAATTAAACTAAAATGGAGGAATGTTAGTGTAAACAGCCAGGTAGGCGGGGCTTACTATAAAAGGGGCTCTTTGCCCCCTCTGTGCTCTTACACTCTTATTATTTTTGACCCTATTCAATACCAGACATCTTTCCATCTTTCCATCTTTCTCCCTCTTTCCCCTTCTTCCTCCTCTTTGTTTTCACATGTACCTGTCTGGCCTCTTCCCCTGTCTCTGTCTCTGTCTCTGTTTCTGTCTGTCTCTGTCTCTGTCTCTCTGTCTCTCTGTCTCTCTCTCTGTCTCTCTCTCTCTCTCTCTCTCTCTCTCTCCATACTCCCTTCCCAACTCTCTGTTCCATGCCCCAAATAAACTGTATTCCATACTATACTCATTGTATTCCTGATACTTCAGGGGGAAAGGATAATGCCTCAGCATAGGCCGACTGAGGCAACCATCCCACCTCACTATACTGTCCTCCACCAAAACTTACCCTAGCCTCTTTCTTTTGTATAAAACACAACAGCAAGTGTACATATTTAATGTTAAAAAAAAAACCTTTCAAACATATCATAAATACCAAGAAAATTGTACTATCATTGTAGGTACCTACCTGCTCCTTTGCCAGTCAAATCTACTCTACCTTTTTGTAAACATACTATGTACATATACATACATGTATGTATATGTGAGCATTGGAATGTCTATAGATACAAATGATAGAAGGATAGGATGGAGCTTTATGTTCTTCTTTTTAAAAGTTGGTAACATTATATTAAAAAGAAGGAATCATATCTATCATGTCTTGATTGAACTGCAAAGTACTAGTGATTTTTAAGGTAGTTGTCATGAGTTTTTAAATAATTCACAGAGGATTTTTGTTTGTTTGTTTCAGACCATTGTATTTTGTTTATCTAAAATAGAATCTGTGATTTCATGCATGACAAATTAATTTTGTAAGGCCTTCTATAAGTTGCATTCACTCAGAAAAGAATGACAAATGATTATTTTATCAGTTAAAATCTATCAGAAAAAAATAATCTGTATTATCCCACAGATTTAAGGGCTAGCTGATTACAGCAGCAAGAGAACAAAATAAGTTCCTGTGACTTTGAATTGAAATCTATTTTTGGAGGCCCGTTTTTCAGTGTGAAATAAAGCTATCAATCCATCAGTTTATCCATATGTATTTTTTTCTTTCAGCCAGTATCAGGAGATAGAAATCCAAAGCTTTCTGCTAATGATTTCCTTAGTAAACCTTTGTCTACCTGCAGTGCTAATCTCCAGCTTTGAATTCAGGATGAGATCTACTTTGTTTGGGATTTGTTTCCATGAACATTTCATCTCTTCTATTTTTATTTTAACAATGTGATGGGGAACTATAAGTCAGTCTGCTAAGACAGTATCTCACACCCACTTTCCTCTGGCAGCCTTTTTTATGTCACATTCCACAGAAGTATTTTTTTTTTTTAGCTCCCTGATTGGTGAGATTTCAAAATACTGAAATGCCATAAAGAATCTAGATCTTTCTCTGTGTGTGTGTGTGTGTGTGTGTGTGTGTGTGTGTGTTTTCTTTTGAGTGACTACTTATCTACAGAGTAATATTTTAATTTAAATTACACATTTTCGTGCTTTTGTATATAACTCTTTTTTTGTATATTGACTTCTGTGGATCATTATAGAACCATCTGTAATTATATGTTTGAAACTTAAAAATACATTGCTTGATGAACTATAACAATTAAAATCTATTTGTTTAAAATTAGAAATTTGAAATAATTTAACTTTGATTGATAAACAACACAGGCTGAAATTGTATCATTTTGCAATCTAATTCTATATTAGGCCTGTATTTGGCACAGAAAATCAAAAGCAAATTAAATATGTGCCTCCCTATAGAGGCTATCTAGAGTAGCATCTACCTACAATGTAAGTTAAAGTTGCTTTAGATACCTTGAAGGTATTCCGGCCCTTGTCATAGATAGGAAGTCACAGAATGTGTAATCAATTTTAAGAGTTGCACAGAGGATACAATGTTAAAAATATAGATAAATAATAAACCCATCTCTTACTAATTGGATCTTCTTACCTCAACAACCCCTCCCAAAAAAGAAAGAAGTATAAATTGTCCTTGCAAATAAAGCGCTTGCTGGGCAGGTGTAATGATGTTTTGTATTCACTACCACTTTTGATGTGTTAAGATACTTTTAACCAAATGTCTTCTTTTGTTTACTTAATAAGGCAGTTTTCTTGTTAATTTTAAGTATATTTCCAGTGTAAAGAGTGTATTTCTGAAACAAAGTGAGAAACTGGACACATATTTTTAAATTTATTCCTATCAAAAATATTATGGAAAGAAAAGTGAACATTAAAATTTACAACGATAAAGATAAATTGATGAACAAGAAGAAAACATAATTCTTCATATATTATTAAAAAAAATGAGGATTGGTTGCTAAGAAAGTCAGAAAGGCAAGTTGGAGTAAGTAGCAGATCACAGCCAACAGGTAGAAAGTCTGTTTTGTGGATGGGGTGGAGGGCAGAGTCATTATCTGAACTTAAGTTAAGTACTACCTTAACTGTTGGAATGAAAAAATAAGGATTAATTACAAATCAATAGGTTCAGTGGGTGACTAGTCACTTCTCTGCAGTCCAGACTTTTCAGTGCACCTGCACATCAGTAAGAAGCTGAATGCATTCTCAGAAGAGAGGCAGGTTAGTCAATATAGCTGTCTAGTGAGTTGATTAGTGTGGACTCAAGGGTCACACAGTACCTTCTAGTTTTAAGGCACCAAAGTTTCTTGAAAACAAGCCAAACATACTGCTTACATATTAACATGGATTCTTTACTGCCAACTTAAAACAGGTGAAGACCAGTATTCTGACAAAAATTTGAAAAAGAAAAAAAAATATTTGAATTGAAACATAAAAGTTGTTTTTGATATAAAATTTAAAAAGAAAAAACTGAAAATAAATTTGTAGACATAGAGTAAATCTTGCCATATTAGATCCTTATAAAAATGAAAACAAACAACAAAAAAGATGTCACCAGGAAGTGATTAGGTAATAGGAAACAGTGCTGAATGTCTAACAAGGGTTGAGAAATCAACGTTCCACTAAACAGTTGGAAAAACAAACAAAATACTCTCCAAAAGCACACGAGAAATTAAGTAGTATCATGTAAATATTGAAACCTTAAGTTATTAAACCATGATAACAAACATTATCTCCCCATGTGATATTGGGAAAAGGGATGATAGAGAAGACAGAAGGAAAAATAGTCCTAAGAATAATTCAGAGATGTTTTTTTCCAATCTGAGAGACAATATTTAACCAAATTTGGTAGATGAAAGAGAGGAACACAAAGTTATAAGAAAGATATTAGAAGATTCAAAATGAAAAAGTAAATTTTTTAAATGCCCCAAAATAAGATGAATTAGAATAGACTTAAAATTATAGAATCACCAGTACCTTCTAATTTCTATAGGTTTTTTTTTTTTCATGATAATTCTCTTTCTGGCATAATTACCATGACATAGAATGAAATCTTTGGGTATTTAGTAATTACATAGTTAATTGTCATGTATCTGTAGAATTTTTTTTAGCCAAATAAGAGAATTAAAGAAAATCTCAAAAGTGAACGTTAAACCAGAAAACTGGCATAAGAGAGAACAGAGAGAAACTGAAGTCCCAAAGTAAAGAGCAAAAACTAGCAATGAGATGCTGTGCAAGAATTCCCAAGTTTCAGAGGTAGTATTTGACATCTTAGAAAAGTCTTGAAGAGCTGAAGGGGTCTTCAACCCTATAGGTGGAAGAATAACATGAACTAACTAGTACACCCTGAGCTCATGTCTCTAGCTGCATATATAGAAGAGGATGGCCTAGTTGGCCATCAGTGGGAAGAGAGGCCCCTTGGTCATGCAGACTTTATATGCCCCAGTACAGGGGAACGCCAGGGCCAAGATGTGGGAGCGGGTGGGTAGGGGAGCAGGGCCGGGAGGGGGAAGGGTATAGGGAACTTTCTGGATAACACTTGAAATGTAAATGAAGAAAATATCTAATAAAAATTGAAAAAAAAAAAAGAAAAGGCTTGAAGAACAGACTAAGAGAGTGAGAGTTGACTATTGTTAGAAGAAGGTAGTTAATAACCACAAAATTTTCAAAGAGCTAATTAAGATAGTGTCATTTTCAAGGTTGGTGTAATAAATACTTTGTTATTCATAATAGCATAACCAACATACAGATTTTAAATTACGCAATCATTTTAAACCCAGGGAGCACAGGAACTAATTTCCCTGAGCAAAATTAACCTTGACCGTGTGATTGCGCACAAGATAGAGCTGAATAGCAAAGAGAGAAAAATAAAACCAGAAGTTTAATATCAGATACTTTGAAAATTTTTGTTTACAGTCAGAGTTATTACATCTAAATTATGGGATAAAAATAAAATAAAATAGAAGTTGTTTTATCTAAATTTAACCAAATTATTCTCTCTGACATCTAATTTCCCTTTCTCCAAATCCGTGCTAATGTGTTTTGTTTGTTTTGTTTTGTTTTGTTTGTTTTGTTTGTTTTGTTTTGTTTTGTTTTGTTTGTTTTGTTTTGTTTGTTTGTTTTCCTTGTTTTATTTTGTTTAGTTTTTGGGTTGTTTGTTTTTGTTGTTTGTTGTTTCTCATGTGTTTTTGTCCTAGCCCTTCTGACTCAGGTCAGTTAAAGTCTTGTGTACTGAGGATTCAGAAAAGAATGCTGTATCATGTTGGAACTAAAGTGGTTCATCACTCTTTTAAAGAAATTGGTCATATCTATTATTTTAACTTGAGTATGAAATGTTCCACAAGTGTGTATGTATTTTAAATAGCTAGTCCCCTGATGCTGACAGTGTCCCCCTATAGTGACAGTGCACCCCTATAGTGACAGTGTCCACTATAGTAAGAGTGTCAAGAAAGCTATAAAAATGAAAGAGGTCTATTTTAGCTGTGAGAAGCAGATTTTTTGTAGCTGTCTCTTGGGTACAGTGTACATTTAATGCTCACTACCTTCCGGTCCTTTGGATATTCCAACACTTGCTCTCCTGGCTCTCATTTATACCGTGATACCCTCCTACCTCCATAGAACCAAGTATTGACTGAATGATCTCCTAAAAACATGAATTAAATAAAGCTTCTTCTAAAATTATTTCTGTTATGTAGTTTGGTCACAAAGATTAAATGCTAAAAAAGTTATATAGGAAACTCAGAACTGTACAACCCAGAATCAGAAAAAGAAGTGTGAAAAATTATGAAATCAATTATAGTAAATTAGCATTAGGTTGTTGTAAGTATAAGTGTATAGGAAGAATGTGAAGATTCATCCTTTTCAGTGGAATGATTCTTCAAAGACAAAGAACACCCGTGTCTCAATAGCATTTGGGGTGAAAGCTAGCTTCTTCTGAGAAGGGAATTATTTTATAATATATCGACTTTCCCTAAACATTATGTTTTTTTAAATCTCATGATTTCCTAGACATATAATTTGCTATCAATAAGTATATTAAATAATGTTATATACATATATATATATGTATGCAAAACAGTTTCTTTTTCACTATTTTTTGTTTGATTTCATTTTATACCATATCATTAAAATTTGCTCCAATCCATAATGCCACTCTTCCCTCAATTTGATATATATAAACATAATAAATCGTGTACAAATGAATTTTACTTGACAAATGATTTTATTTTTAGTGGTCAACATACTTTAGTTATTCCTTAGTTTGATTGTACTTATAAATTGATCTACATAGAACAGGGCTATATTTCAGTGAGGTTTTTTATGATATTTATTTGATATTTGCTTTTAGACAGATTTCACTATGTAGGCTTGGTTTGTCATACCTCATGAGCTAGACCAAGATGGTTTTGAACTTATGAATATTTCCCTACCTCTACTTTCATCTTTCATTTCAGAAATGAGATATAATATTATATACTATCAATAAAACATATATATATATATATATATATATATATATATATATATATATATATATAATATAGTACTGGTGTTTGAAAGCTTCTTTTAACTGATAAAATATATGAAATGTAGGAACATTGTATTCCTAACATGCATTACTCTTTTAGAATAAAAATCATATCATTTGAACATATTTTATGTTTGTAATAAAATTTGAGATCTATAAATTTCTTTTTCCCCCTTTGTAAATATTTTATTAATTAACTTTTATTTGATGTGCATGAATGCATTATTTAACCAACATCTTCTCAGTAAAAGTATTATCTTGGGAATATGTAAGCAATATTCAAGTGAGATTCAAAAAATGTATAATTAAAAATAGGTTTCAGAGATAAATGGAGGAAACCTCACAGGAATATTTTATTTTTATTTTTAAATTGTCTGTCATCTCTCTTAGGCCATGAAAATGAGAATTAATAGAACATCCCCCAAATGATCTCTATCTGTGTACTTACCAATGCCAGGTTGGAATGCACTGAGTTCTTCCCAGAATACAAGCTTTTGCTTACTGAATCCCTTTAAAATTCAATTTATTTTAAACTTCAATATCACTTATAAATGAAAAAAGTCCCTTGAAGACTTACAGGAGCAACAGCTAATTTTGACACAGGTACACATACCTGATCTCTCCTGATGACTCTCTCGGCTGTACACACCTTTCTGGTCCTCTGATGTGGGGCAGATACTAACTAGGTAAGGCTGGTAACAAGGCACACAGAAGCTGGTCTGGGGCCATATGATGAATGTGTAAACCCTTTGTAAATGATGCATCACATGCTAACATTTCATGATTTATCCTTCACTAGGAAAGAATAATACAGATACTTGAAAAATAAATAAATACATACATACATACATACATATAAACAAACATATACACGTTTCCATATATAATGGATGTAACAAAGTTCTAGCAAACAGGCTCCAACCATTTTACACATGCACATATGTACATATACAAACATGCAAATAGACTTGGAGGGTGGAGGGAAGAATGTCCAACATGTTCTCACACAAACCTTACATATATACATACCTACACATACACATAGATTGAAAGGATAATGTTTCAACACCACACATTATTTTTTCTTGCATAGCTTAAATATCCCAGAAAAATCTTTTAAACAGTAAAAAATTACAAGTTTTTTTCTAGTGAGTGAATATGAAAAAAACAATATGTTCCCCAATACCTTTATAAGAAATAACATTATGTAGTACAGGTAAAGAAAAAAATATTCCCAGAACCCACATATATTTATAACTAAGCAACTTGTTAATTAAAAAATGTTAATCAAACAAAGTAGCTTATACAAACAGTTTGTCTTACTGGTAGGTAGCAATTTGTGGTTGCAAAGAAAGGAGAAATAATTTTATTATTTATATTTAAAAGCAATCTTATAAGAATCTTAAAAGAATCAAATCTAAACCCTTTATATAAAAACCATTCATATCTATTTAAATCATCAGAATGCATATCTGTTTATCAACAATACTTATTGATTCATATCAGGAAGCTAAGGGCAAAAATGGATATATAAAAAATAAATCTTCACCAGTCAATTCTCATGGAGAGTCATGTCAGCCAGCGCTGTCATTGTCATTGTTCCCTGACTGTAAAAAATCCTTAGCATAATTAATAAGACTGAAGGAGTTACAGAGATCATGTGTGAAGCTGAATCAAAAGGATGGACCAACCAGTGATGGCGGCTGCCAGGGATCCCTCCCATAATCAGCCACCAAAATAAACACTATAGCATATGCCAGCAAGATAATGCTGAATGGTACCTGATATAGCTGTCTTGTGGGAGGCTATACCAGTGCCTGGTAAAGACAGAAGTGGATGCTCACAGTCAGCTATTAGTTGGAACACAGGATTCCCAAGGTAGGAGCTAGAGAAAGTACCCAAGGAGCGGAAGGGGTCTTCAACCCTCTAGATGGAAGAATAACATGAACTAACTAGTTCCCCCTTTGCTCATGTCTCTAGCTGCATATATGGAAGAAGATGGCCTAGTTGGCCATCATTGGGAGGAGAGGCCCCTTGGTCATACAGACTCTATATGCCCCAGTACAGGGGAATGCCAGGGCCATTACGTGGGAGGGGGTGGGTAGGGGAGCAGGGCGGGGACGCAGGAGGGTAAGGGAAATTTTCTGGATAACATGTGAAATGTAAATGAAGAAAATATCTAATAAAGAGAAAAAAATGAAAAAAAAAGACTGTGCCTTACTGAACTTCAAATTATCCCATAATATTTTCTACATTAGTGTCACTAGCAAAAATATCTTTAAATAGCTCCATTAATAATTTTCTTTCAAATGTTTTTAAAGGTGGTAGTCACTGCTGAAAATATACATCTCTAAGTTCTTCTCTAGGGTCATTGAATCATCAATTTCCTCAAGCAATGATGCCTGAGAAATATCAAGCACTGTTATTATGAATACCAGTAATACTTCCCAGTGAAGGTCTAGAAGTCCCTTTAGAGTTCTCCTGTAGTTCTTAGATTAAGAGAGCAGTGAGGGCAGCCACCGGAGAGGGACACCTTAATGGCATGAAGTCCTAAGGACAAGTGGTCCTTGGGATCATGCCACAACAAGGTGCAGCCACCCTGGCTGTGATGACCAGTGGGCTGCCTTCCATGAGTTCTAAAGGCATTTGTCCTTCCTCTTGCATGACCTTCTGCAGAAGTTCTTCCCTTCATCTCTCAGTTGGATAAAACACCAATTACAGAACATTCTTGTGAGCTACATATTTTTAGATGAATACTGCCAACACAGAGCCCTCTCTACTCACTTGGTACTTTGTTAAAGCTGAAGTAATTGCAAGATGTGTTTGCATATTATGTGGTATGTGACATTTGCCAAGTAGCCACAAAGCACAGACTTGTTCCAGCCTCATGATTCTTTAACTGTAAACTTAGCTCTAGCTCTGGGCATTCACATCTCTGTACCTGCAGCATACTCCATTATCTGGCCCTGCCTTCTTCAAGCTCTGTCCATAATTTGGCTCTATCTTATTACAACTCTCCAGCCAATGAAAGTTTGTTTCTGGAACTCAGGAAAATTGTTATCTACCTGGTACTTCAAGAAAAAACCAAGTGTCTAGAGAGATCCACAGTTAAGAGAGCTGACTGTTATTCCAGATGACCCAAGATTGACTTATAGCACCCATTTGGAACCTCATAACACTCTGTGACTCCAGTCTCAGAGGATCCAACACCCTCTTTGGGCTCTTTAGTACCTGGTACATGTAGGCAGAATACTCTTGTACATAAAAAAGAAAAAAATTCTTTTAACAGAAAAATAAATGACAAGGTTTGAAATACAATGTTTCGAAAACATTTTTATAATCATAATAACTGTTATTGTGGATTATATATAAAAGATTCCTCATGAATTCACACTGGATTGGCAATTGTCATTCTGGCAGCCCTACCTTGAGAATCTGTAGAAGATTAGAAGTTAGAGACTAGATGAGATCAGTAGGTCCCTGTGAGCTGGTCCTTAGGAATACATTCCCCATTTCATGCATGCTGTTTCTGTCTGACTGCATGTGACCAACTCTTTTTTTCATGGCTTCATGGCTTTCATCTGCATAATAGTCTTCCATTCACACTAAAGTCCCCATCCACTCAGTGCTTTTGAAAATGAATTCAGTAGACTTGTACTTTATGCAAGGTTACTGTCTGCTTATCTGTCAGGCCAAGCTCTCTTTCAGCCCTGCCCTGACAGGTCCATACCCTTGACCTAGTACAGGCCCTGCTCCAACCTAGTCAGGCCCCAAGCCCTTTCCCTTCTTTGTGTTGTTGTGCCAGAGAAAAGTTAGTGATCCCCCAAAACACACCAGGAGCTGATCTAAAGCAACTCACAGCAGGGTATTAATTTTATTTGAGCTAGCTCAGCACCCCTTCTCCCCCCTCAAATCACCACCATCACTCAGGATGGTGCCTGACCCTGACTTTAATCAATGCCCATCTGCATGACTGGTCGTGGTTCACCAATGGCAGCAACCTCATTCAGGATGGACAGAGGTATGCTAGGACAGAGGTAGTCTCAAACACTGAGATCAAATGGGCAGAGCCATTCCTAGCAGGAATATCAGCCCAAAAAGCTGAACTGGCAGCTCTTACCAAGGTGCTAGAGCTGAGAAAAGCCAGGAGACACACACACATAGCCAGTGTAGTGTACCTTTGGTACTGCTCATATCACTAAGGTGATTTATAAGGCAAGAGTCCTTCTAATGGCAGAAGGAAGAACTAAACTAAAGCCCAGTGAGTGGCCCTAGAATTTGGGCCCCTCATGTTCTTAATTACACTAGACCCAGGAGATCCCACACTGTGATCAGATAGAAGTGATCTGGGCCAAAAACCTGCCCATGCTTCAGTGTCATAAGAGATGATGGAAAACAGCTGACTACAAACTAATTGTACCAGAAAAAAAACAAGTCTAAGCATGTAGGACAAGGAAAGGCAGCCTGGTTTCTTGTTGAGCTATGGTTGGAAATCCAGGTGGCCCTGATGGGCAGCAGGCATTTTACCTGGTTCCCAGAAACTAGGTTCCTGGCACAAGGCCACAGCCCTTCTTTGATTTGTGGCCATCAGTCACTTAGGGCAACACCCCAAGCCCCTCTATAGGTAGCCTGAAGACAGATCTCCATATTAATGAGGTACCTAAAGGCCTGGAGGCTTACACAATTAAGCTTTCCATCCCAGACACCCCTCTCTGCAAAAGGTATTTAACATCAGGTCCATCTCTGAGAAGTGGGGTTCAATTTTTTACTCAACCACTTTCCACCATGACAATAAATGTTTTAAAACCACGGACTGCCTCTTTTCATCAGGATCTGCCATTGGGAGCAAAAGAGCAGGCCTTCACTAAAGAGCCGGGCACCTAATCTCCTTCAAAAGGCCTCTCTGTTTCCCCAGCCACAGCAACCACCAAGCCCAAGTCAATTTAGCAGCCAATAGCCAAGGAAATGCAGATCATAGTCTGCAAGCCCTACATCAGAATTGAGGAGGCCAATTTGAAAATAGCTAAAATTGTTAAAAACTATGAGAACTGTCAATTGACTAATGTGGTTGCCAATGATAAAAATTCCAGTACTCAATAGAACCAAGCCAAGAGTCTATCAAGAAATGAACTTCATAGAGGAAAAACCAGGAAAGTTCAGATACAAGTATTTGCTGGTGTTTATAGATACTTTTTCAAGATGGACTAAGACTCTCCCAATTAAACATGAGACACTACCTTGAGACACTACCGATGGCAACAAAGAAACGTTTGGGCACCAGATGTGAGACAATAAAGGGGGTGGGGAGAGATGACCCATCTCCCACCAGAGCTTCCGGATTATAGGTGACTGGACACGGGGGACTGCCATGTCCTCTCCATGCCGTCTGGGTGGGCATCTGGCTGTGGGAAGCCACAGAACTCAAGTCTGAGTGGATGAAGAGGGAGCAGTCCGGGATCCCTAGGCCTCACAGAATCCAGGAATGACAGGTTCTAACTCTTGGGCATTGTAATATGTAGCTGGACACCTTGGTAGAGCTGAGAACGGGTAGGGGTCCCAGAGACTGCTTGGTCTGCCCCAGGGCAGAAAGGAAAGGGGGTAGGGGTAGAAGGTGCTGGGTGGTTCCCACATGGGCAAGAGTCTTCATTCTAGCCTGGTGGCTGGAAATGCTGAGAGGCCTTCCTGTGGGAGATTAGATATGGCTCTTTAAGGGAAGGCCTATTCCATTTCTCCAGCATGGCACGTCTAGATTAAAGGAAGCACTCTATGGTTTTAGAGCTTTATTCTAGAAAACAGAGAGAGAAAGAAAAAAAGGTAGAGAAGAGGCTGTCCATGGCCAAGTGGAGAGAGGGGAGAAGAGAGGGGGAGAAAGGGAGCAAGTAGGCTAGAGAGAAAGCAAGAGAAGCAAGAGAAAGAGGAGGGGCCAAGCAGCCCCTTTTATAGTAGGCAGGGCTACCTTGCTGTTGCCAGGTAACTGTGGGGAGGAGCTTACCTCGCTGTAGCCAGAATACTAGGAGCTTGGGACATTTTTTACAAGACTGATAGTTGCAAGATTATGGAGTTGGGTACTTCTTTCAGAAACCTATGTCTGGGAGCATGGAAAATGGGCCTTCTATTCCTTGTAGATTAATCTGTTGGGTCTCCAGGGTTTGAACCTAGCTCAACCAGAAAACAGGCTGCCTTTCACAGTCCCACAAGAAACTACTAAAAGAAATTATTCTAAGGTATGGTTTTTCTATAAGCTTATAGCGTCACACGTTAGACCTATATCTGTGTCCCAGGTAAGTTAGAGATAGTTAATATTCTGAGGATTGATTGGAAACTTCATTGTGCTTATAGGCCGCAGAGTTCAGGATAAGTAGAGAATAATAAATAGAACCCTAAAAGAGACCTTAAGTGAATCGACCTTCATGACTTACAGTGTCTGGGTGACTCTTCTCTCCTTCATCCTTTATAGAGTACAGAACTCCCCACACTAGATAGGATTTACACCTTTTAAACTTATGTTTGGTTTTCCTACTGTTCTGTCTTACTGACAGAAGGTATTACAGAAACAGATGATTGCTAATTATGAAACAAACTTGAGGTTATCCAATGGGTATACAAATGTGTTTATCCTAAACTTTGTGCTTTCCATAAAACAGGTCCACCTCTGGAGTTACTCCAACTTTAGCCTGGAGATTGGGCCCTGGTCAGGGGCCACGAGAGCTTTACCGAAAGAGTCCATGTGCTAGAGAGTTGCAGCATGGATCCACCACACATCTGTTTGCAGTTGAAGAAGGACCTGGCCAGCAGGAGGAAAATTCAGCCTCAAATCTACCTCCTGTCTCCCACTGATGGGCCCCTACCCATGCCCCAGGGAAATCACAAAGATAAAGCCCTGTTTTCATGAAGCATCAGAAAGTCCCAAGATTGGGATTTCTAATCACAAGAGAAAGTGTGGGATGAGATGCCAAGCTTTTAAATTCAGACTCCATTTTAGAGAATCTGAACTAAATGTGAACTCAGGTAAACTGACAGGCTGGTATCTAACATTAGTTTCCAAGTTGCCCCCCAGCAAAATCTGAGCATAGCTCCAGTATTTAGGCTAATCCCCAACAAGAGCAAAGTTTCCAAGTTACACCCCCAACAACACCAGAGTCTCCAGGACATTCTCCCATCCAACCTGCACCCCCAGGTTACAAGCCCACCCCTGCATAAGACCACCAATGCAGAAGAGAGCAAAAGTTAAGTTTATGATAGGACTCCCAGCAGCAGCCATTTATGTTAAAGGCTACAGAAGCTTTCCAATTAGGTGCTTGCACATGTATTCCCTGCTTGCTGCTTACTATAAAGTCTTGCCCCAACAGATATTCGGGTCTCCTCAAACATCAAAACTGTCCTGCATGTCGGTGGTATGTTGGGGAACTTGGGGGGTCGGACTAGTTTGAATAGAATCAAGACCCTCCTGTGAGTTGCATCATATTGGCTCCTGTGTGTGATCTTGGGGATCACTAACACTTCCCTGGCGCAACAGAGTCAACCACTGTCCCATGGGTTTTGTTTATGGGACTCAAGCAAGTGGATTCTCCTCTTATCCTTAACTTCAAGGAGTAAAGTCAACTAAATAATAACAAAAACAAAGAACCAAGCAAGAGCAAGAGCTCTCAACTCAGTACAGAACTCCTAAGTTTTAACCCACAATTGATGACAATGGTGCCTTGGTTGGAATAAGAGTAAGGAGAATTACATGAAAGGCTAACAGGGGAAAGTGGTAATGGGAGAATGGGAGTATACTGCAATCTGAAAAAAAAAGGAAATAATTGCTTAAAATTTGGAATTATAATTTATTTCCCCATGAGGGAATTGTATGTGATCAATTAAATCAGTCAGGGAAAGACAAGTTAAAAATTATCTTAACCTTGTCTCAACAAAAAAAAAATCTCACTTCTTCTATATAATTTGAAACGTTTGATCTCCTGAAGTTGAGTAGAGTAGTATTTACCAAATAAGGAAATTTTAGAGGAGGGTTAAGGGATGGAAAATGTAAATAGGCACAGGTACTCATAGTTACACAGGAGGAAAATGCACCAGGCTTCTGCTGCACACCAAGGGGCTAAAGATACTGAAAACTTACTGTAAACACAAAACTGCTAAGAGAAAAAAATCTGAGTATGTAAGTCAGCATGAACTGATCTGTCTGAGGAAATACATATGTTAATTCTTATTAGACCAGTGAGTCCATATATATCAAAAGACCACAGAATATCTCTTAACTTTGTGAATTTTTTGTTTGTTAAAATAAAAAAAAAATGAAGATAAACTTTAAAGTTTAGATACAATGGATTCTTTCCATAGCAAAGTAAAATTAGAGGAGAAAGTGGGGAAAAGCCTCGAAGATATGGGCATTGGGGAAAAATTCCTGAATGGAACAGCAATGGCTTGTGCTGTAAGAGCGAGAATTGACAATTGGGACCTCATAAAGTTGCAAAGCTTCTGTAAGGCAAAAGATACTGTCAACATGACAAAAGGGCCACCAACAGATTGGGAAAGGATCTTTACCAATCCTAAATCGGATAGGGGACTGATATCCAATATATATAACGAACTCAAGAAGGTGGACACCAGAAAATCAAATATCCCCATTAAAAAGTGGGGCACAGAGTTAAACAAAGAATTCTCAACTGAGGAATACCAAATGGCTGAGAAGTACCTGAAAAAATGTTCAACATCCTTAATCATTAGGAAAATGCAAATCAAAACAACCCTGAGAGTCCACCTCACACCAGTAAGAATGGCTAAGATCAAAAAATCAGGTGACAGCAGATGCTGGTATGGATATGGAGAAAGGGGAACACTCCTCCATTGTTTGTGGGACTGCAAGCATGTTCAACCACTCTGGAAATCAGTCTGGCGGTACCTCAGAAAATTGGACATAGTACTACCGGAAGATCCAGCAATACCTCTACTTGGCATATATCCAGAAGAGTTTCCATTGGGTTATAAGGACACATGTTCCACTATGTTCATAGCAGCCTTATTCATAATAGCCAGAAGCTGGAAAGAACCCAGATGTCCCTCAACAGACGAATGGATACAAAAAATTTGGTACATTTACACAATGGAGTACTACTCAGCTATTAGAAACAATGAATATATGAAATTCCTAGGCAAATGGATGGATCTGGAGGATGTCATCCTGAGTGAGGTAACTCAATCACAAAAGAACTCACATAACATGTACTCACTGATATGTGGATACTAGCCCAGAAGCCTAGACTACCCAGGATACAACTTACTAAACACATGAATCTCAAGAAGAATGAAGTTCAAAATGTGGGCTCAGTGCCCCTTCCTAGAATCAAGAACAAAGCACACACTGAAGGAGTTACAGAGATCATGTGTGAAGCTGAATCAAAAGGATGGACCAACCAGTGATGGCGGCTGCCAGGGATCCCTCCCATAATCAGCCACCAAAATAAACACTATAGCATATGCCAGCAAGATAATGCTGAATGGTACCTGATATAGCTGTCTTGTGGGAGGCTATACCAGTGCCTGGTAAAGACAGAAGTGGATGCTCACAGTCAGCTATTAGTTGGAACACAGGACTCCCAAGGTAGGAGCTAGAGAAAGTACCCAAGGAGCGGAAGGGGTCTTCAACCCTCTAGGTGGAAGAATAACATGAACTAACTAGTTCCCCTTTTGCTCATGTCTCTAGCTGCATATATGGAAGAAGATGGCCTAGTTGGCCATCATTGGGAGGAGAGGCCCCTTGGTCATACAGACTCTATATGCCCCAGAACAGGGGAATGCCAGGGCCATTACGTGGGAGGGGGTGGGTAGGGGAGCAGGGCGGGGACGCAGGAGGGTAAGGGAAATTTTCTGGATAACATGTGAAATGTAAATGAAGAAAATATCTAATAAAGAGAAAAAAAAAAAAGGAAAGACCACTGGATGACAGCCAACAATATCTTGTTCCTCATACTTTTGAATTTCAATCAATTAGAATATGTTGGTAATATTAATTTTCATATTAAGAGATATTGAGGAAAAGTGATTGTTACTTCCTGTTATTTTTGCTGTTAGAGGTGGAATTATGGTTTGTGGGTTTCTTAAAAGAGTACTTTCTTCTTTGTTCTAGGGTGTAGATTCCCTCCTTTTGTTGGTGTTTTTCATCTATTATCCTTTGTAAGGCTGGGTTTGTGGAAAGATATCATATAAATTTGATTTTGTCATAGAATATTTTGATTTCTTCATCTATGGTAATTGAGAGTTTTGCTGGGTATAGTAGCCTGGGCTGGCATTTGTGTTCTTTTAGGGTCTGTATGACATCAGCCCAGGATCTTCTAGCTTTCATAGTTTCTGGTGAGAAGTCTGTTGTAATTCTTATAGGCCTGCCTTTATTTGTTACTTGACCTTTTTCACTTACTGCTTTTAAAATTCTTTCTTTGTTTAGTGCATTTGATGTTTTGATTATTATGTGATGAGAGGAATTTCTTTTCTGGTCCAGACTATTTGGAGTTCTGTAGGCTTCTTGTATATTCATGGGCATTTCTTTCTTTAGGTTAGGGGAGAAAAAAAAATACAAATAATATATATATATATATATATATATATATATATATATATATATATATATATATGTGTGTGTGTGTGTGTGTGTGTGTGTGTGTGTATAATTTAGATTAGCAATTCAAACATTCATTTAAAAACATAAAATTTAAAAACTTAATAGGTAAGATATTCTATAAATTTGTAAAACATTCTTTCCTACTTTTGCAAGTTTGTCCAGGAATGAGGGGAGCAGAATATTTCTCTTTAATATGAAGCTAATTAAGTAAAGATACAATAAAGCATTAAATTGTAACTTAAGTATAAGTATAAAAATGAATCTCAAGGATAAGTACATAATTCTGAAAAAAAAAAAACACAGCCCACCAAATTACAGAAAAACAAAACAAAGAACAACAAAGAAATACAAACCTAAGCAAAACTGGAATATGTAGTAATAAAGGTTTATAATCCTGAAATATATATCCCCTTTTGATACAATCATTTAATACATTATTTATGTTAAAATTAAGTCAATAACAAATATGCATATATTAACTAGCACATAAAAATAAAAGCCAGAATTCACTGGTAATGATAGAATGTACTTGAAATTACTTCTTAACTAGGCCTTAGCAAGGCCTGAGGCAATCACACTTCAATGTGATCTGAGAATGAATTTTCTTTAAATCATATGAATTGTATGTTTAAATTACGCAGTGAAATACCAAAACTTATACCCAATAAACTGGGCAAATATCAAGAAGCAAATGTTTAAATGGCAGATAAAGCAAAATCTCATTCTTCGGTGCTTATGTGGCATAAAAGAAACCTCATGTCCAAAACTATAGTAAGTTTTTATAATTAGGAGTAGGTTTTAATGAGATACAGATTTTGCTGCAAAGATCCTGATATAGCTGTCTCTGGTGAGGCTCTGCCAGTGCCTGGCAAATACAGAAGTGAATGCTCACAGTCATCTATAGGATAGAACACAGGGCCTCTAATGGAGAAGCTAGAGAAAGTACCCAAGGAGCTAGAGGGGTCTGCAACCCTATAGAAGGAACAACAATATGAACTAAGCAGTACCTCCAGAGCTCATGTCTCTAGATGGATATGCAGCAGAAGATGGCCTAGTCGGTCATTATTGGGAAGAGAGGCCTCTTGGTCTTACAAACTTTATATGCCCCAGTACAGGGGAACGCCAGGGCTAAAAAGTGGGAGTGTGTGGGAAGGGGAGCAGGGCAGGTTGGGGGTGGGTATAGGGAACTTTGGGGATAGCATTTGAAATGTAAATAAAGAAAATATCTAATAAAAAGGGAAAAAAGGAGTAGATATTTTTTAATGTCTATCTCATTTTGCTAGCCACAGAAACAAAAGCCAATATGCTAAGACAATTATTAAGAAAACAGAGGTAAAGTAATAAGTATTCATCTCCAAGGAAGTACAAAGTACAATTAATAAATGCTAAAACACACTAGAATTAAGAGCTATTAATAAAAGAAGAAAGATTCATACAGCTTTGAAACATAAGCCTGACTTTAAAGGAGTTTCTACATTTTGGTCTCTAATGTATTTTCAGTCTTCTAACTGATATTTATCGTATTTGGAAAACAATAATCAATAAATTACAAAATGTATTTATATAACAAATATGGATATTTAAATGTTTTTTTTGAATTTTTGCAACAAATTGTTCAATGTTAATGATAGCACACCCTGCATACAAATATCAACATTTAAACATTGGTTTTTAGGAATTTTGGCTTTAGCAAAATTTTGCCTACTAATAACCATAAGCTGTTATTTTCTAGCGATGAAAACAAGGATGGCCAAAAAAAAATATGCTGTGAATCTCACCTAAGATTTGCTGTGTAAGTTTTTCCTCTGCAGCTGTTTCAGACTCTTTTTCATAAAGAACTACAAAAACAGCAGGTAGCGCTAAGGTTACCTGAGGAAATCAAGTAAGGTAATAAACATAATGCTGTAAGAATTTTCTTGGTATGTATTAATAACCAAATAGAGTACCTAGAGTTATTCTACTCAATGTTGATTTTCAAGAAAAATGTGGGTAAAAGCAGCAAAGAAACAAATGCTACTGTGACTTCTATAATTATTTAATTAATTACAGTTTAAGCTGATATAAATTTTATTTGAAACTTTACTGTGGTAACAATATTTCAAAGAACAATCACATCTATTAACTATAAAAAGTTAACAATTATGTATATTATCTATAAAATCAGTTATTCATTATTTAAAAAAAACCTATCAAAATGTAGCTGGAATATAAACAATATATTTTATTCAGGCTGACAAATATGATGAGTTACATATGAGATATCATGAAGATATAAGAGAGGCCAAGATACATCATTACCTTCTTAGAGTAAGTAACCTAAGACCATTTTAAAACATGAATTGATAAGGGATTAACAAAGATGCATGCATTTATTTATATAAATGTAAATATACAATAATTAATCATTATTATACTGTTAAAATAATATTTGCATGCAACCATGAAAACTGTCCATGCAAAGATTGTTCAATCATTGTGGCAAAGAGTTCCTGGTTACCTCTCATGAATAATTGTGTTCTCATCATCAAACCCATAATATTTCTTCTGAATATTTACAATGTGTATAGTCCAACCTAATTTATTTGGAAGTATGTTTGTTTATATTATTTATTATTACTTTAACTATGTTTATGTTTTGGGATATGTGCACACAAATTCATGTGCTTGTAGAGTCTAGAGATATTAGATACTACCAGAATTGAAGTACTAGGACTTTGTGAGCATCTTGATTTATTTTGGGGACTCAAACTTGGGTCTTTTGTAAAAACAGAACATGATCTCAACTGGTGATCCATCTCTCCAGCTCTAGTACTGTCTTCTCAAAGTGTAAATATTTCCCTATTTAATTGTACTTAAAACTTGTCAAGTAAAGTTACAATGACAATAAAACCATTCAAGACAGTAATAAAAATCACCTTTAAATGATTTTTATATTTTTAAAATGTTTTAAGTTTTCCACCATAGTAAAGTATTACTTTCTGTCACTAGAATTTTATTGAATATGAGCAACTAAAAAACCTGGAAATTCAGGGTGATTGTAATAACAACCTCATAGCTGGAAAGGCAATCTCATTGACAAGCTAAGACCCTCACAGTTCTTTGTGATTTACTCTCTGTAAAAGAAGACTAAATTGGAAATCATGTTAAGTTCCTCTGGTGTGAAATTCACTGGGAGCCTAACAAAAACACCTACAACTACCAAAAATAGGATGTCGCCTACATTTAAAGGAAATAAATGTGATGGTAAAGATTACCCCTTCTTTTTCTAGTCATTGCAATGGAAACAGAAGAAAAGCAAGTGCTTTCATTAAAAGAAAATCTCAAACAAAAACTGAGCACACCTTAACATTGTTTGTTAAAAATTAATGCCAAGAAAATTCATAGTAACCAATAATTTCCATAAACTGACAGTCACTTGATTTTTTTTTGGTCTCTCAAATTATACATCTCTGTCCTAGGTTCTACACAGTTCTTTCTATCTGACAGTAATATCAGTATAAGGAGAATACTAAAGTATGTTAATAACTATAAAAATGGAACCAATTTAACTTTGAATATTTCTGGAAAAAAATAAAATCTAATATAAAATTTTGTAACTAGTATTCATAGTTAATATAAATAAATGCTATCCCAAAGCATAAAATACAGGAAAGACTAATGTTCTGTAGCATAGGGTACATGGGGTCATGTTAGGATAAATTTCAGGAATTCCTCCTAGAAATGCTCACAGCATAATGAGAAACTATCAATGAGAGTGTTGTTGAATTTATTTATGCTTTGCTTTAATTTGACATGTTAAGAGTCAAATCTTAGCATGTTAACTTGCAATACATTAAACAGTCAATGGCATCTAAAAAGCGGGGGGAAAATCTCCATAACCTATGAAAACATAAATGCTGGTCCAATTATCCTATTGTAGGTTCATTGACAAATTAAACCTGACAAAGTAGAAACAAAATTAACATACATTGAATGGAGACATGTTCATTGTAATGGATTAATTTCTGCACTCACCTGACATCTTTCTGTTTCAGCAGTAATGAAGGGAATATAATAGTGAAGCTGGGTGATCCTGTAAGCTTCAGTACTTGGAGAGTACTTCCATCAGAAGACCCAACTTTAAAGATCTCTATATTTTCACTATAGATTCATAGTATAGTTCAGATTTTATCTAAAGGTTTCAGTTTAGCAATGACATCAAATGACATAGATTCATCTTTTCCCTACTTTCATCTAATGGAAGCTTTATTTTCTGTTCCGGGATAAAATAACTTGAATTTGAATTCCAACTTGAATTCCATTTATTTCTCAAGCTGACCCACCTTATGTTCAAAGGAAATCCTTTAAAACATATAGAAAAATTCTCTATTTTAAGTTTTATATTGCATAATGCAATAATACAAATTATATACATAAGTTTTATAATACAAAGAACTTTCTGTGTGTACCACAAATTATTATAAATGCCCCCAATTTTGGTTTATAAAGGAAAATATAAATTAAAAATATAATATTTATTTTGAATTTGTGAAGTTGTTATTATATTATTTTGTCCCAATTTGGTAAGTAATGATCTCTCAATTATTATAATTTCTAGGTTGTTCATATATATATATATATATATATATATATATGTTAGAATTTATTAGAGTGGCTTACAAGTTAAGGTCATAGTAGTTTAACAGTAGCCAAGGATCCAGTAATTGCTCAACGTGCAAGATAGTTGCTTGAGTGCCAGGGAAGTTATAAAATATTCCCAGTTTTCAGTGTACATTGGAATTCCAAAAGAATAGGTTGTAGCTCCAGGGAAGGGGTGGATTTAATAATATCTTTACTGGATTGTAAAAGAATCTACAACCTTAAATTGAGCATTCTTTAAAGCTGATTATTTGAATACCATTTCAGTTATTGTGGACAGGTTAGAATGATACAGGCCCGAGTTTTTGTTGTTGTTGTTGTTTTGAGACAGGGTTTTTCTGTATAGCCCTGGCTGTCCTGGAACTCACTCTGTAGACCAAGCTGGCTTTGAACTCAGAAATCCACCTGCATCTGCCTCCCAAGTGCTGAGATTAAAAGTGTGCACCACCACTGCCTGGCTTATTTATTTATTTATTTATTTATTTATTTATTTATTTATTTATTGTCCTGAGTTCTTTTTATCATTTTTTTGTACTAAAAATAGATTTTCTTTCTGAATTTGTTTTTTTCCTTCCACAATTCTTGTCAGATTCTCCCTACCTTCTCTCCCATCCAAATGAACAACTTTTCTTTTACTCCCTCCTTAGGAAACAAGCAGCCATCTTAAATATACTAATAGAACAATATAAAACAAAAACAAATCAGAGTGGGACAAAACAGAAAAGCACAAAAACAAAGCCACAGAGATACACATTTGCACATACAAAGATTCTACAAAAGTACAAAATTGGAAACCATAACATATATGCAGTAGACTTACGTGGTTTAAAATAATAATTCATTGACAAAGTATTATGAGACAAAAAAAAAAAAAACCCTCCGAAATGCCGTTGAATATATTTTAATTTTAAAATCTACTGTGAATTCTATTGCAGGGTATGGTACCTGCCTGGAGAATTGTTTGTACATGGTATGTACTCACTTATATGTAGATATTAGATATAAAGTACATTCTACAATCTATAGATCCCAAGAAGCTAAATAACAAGGATTGCTCAAAGAACGATTAATGAATCTTCTTAGGGGTGGGAAATAGAAGAGATATTGTGGGTAGACATAGGGTAAGTGAGGATGGGAACAAGGGGGATCAGGTGGGGAAAGGATTGAGTGACAGAGTACAGGGAGAGGCAACTTTAGTTGGGCTGGGCATTTCAGGGGTGAGGTAAAAACATAGAGTAATAGAAACTCTCAGGAATCTATGAAGATGACCCAAGCTAAGACTCCTAGTAATGGCACCTGAACCAGCTATGTCCTCTAACCAGACAAGACTTTCAGTGGAGGGACTGAGACACAAATGCATCCAGAATACACACCAGTCTTCCAGACCTTCTCCCTCAACCTGCCACTTTCAAGGTTTTACCCCTCATTTCCTCATATACTATTCCCTTGTTAGGATGTTGCCTTTTTCTCCAACAATAGCTCCAAGGATGCCCTAATACTACTTGTCTTAGTCAGGGTTTCTATTCCTGCACAAACATCATGACCAAGAAGCAAGTTGGGGAGGAAAGGGTTTATTCAGCTTACACTTCCACATTACTGTTTATCACCAAGGAATTCAGGACTGGAACTCAAACAGGTCTGAAAGCAGGAGCTGAAACAGAAGCCATGGAGGGATGTTCTTTACTGGCTTGTTTCCCCTGACTTCCTCAGCCTGCTCTCTTATAAAACCCAAGACTACCAGTCCAGAGATGCCCCACCAAGGGGCCTTTCCCCCTTGATCACTAATTGAGAAAATGCTTTACAGTTGGATCTCATGGAGGCATTTCCTCAACTGAAGCTCCTTTCTCTGTGATAACTCCAGCTGTGTCAAGTTGACACAAAACTAGCCAGTACAATTGACCCCTTGTTGACTTGACACACTAATACATCACTAGTAAGCCTCAATCCTTAGTTCTATTCAACCCCAAGATCTTAAATAACTTTAAAAGTCCCACAGTCTTTACATATTAAAGGTTCAATCCTTTTAAAAATATCCAGTATCTTTTAAAATTCAAAGTACTTTAAAATTCAAAGTCTCTTAACTGTGGGCTTCACTAAAAAAACTTCCTTCATCCCACAGAGTTCTTAACAGCAAATGGATCTTCTAGCCCAAAGTTCCAAAGTCCTTCCACAGTCCTCCCCAAAACATGGTCAGGTTATCACAGGAATACCCCTCTATGCTGGTACCAGTTTTTCTTAGTCAGGATTTTTATTCCTGCACAAACATCATGACCAAGAAGCAAGTTGGGGAGGAAAGGGTTTATTCAGCTTACACTTCCATACTGCTGTTCATCACCAAGGAAGTCAGGACTGGAACTCAAGCAGGTCAGGAAGCTGATGCAGAAGCCATGGAGGGATGTTCTTTACTGGCTTGCTTCCCCTGGCTTGCTCAGCCTGCTCTCTTATAAAACCCAAGAATACCAGCCCAGAGATGGTTCCCCCCACAAGGGGCCCTTCCCCCTTGATCACTAATTGAGAAAATGCTTTACAGTTGGATCCCGTGGAGGCATTTCCTCAAATGAAGTTCTTTCTCTGTGATAACTCCAGCTCTGTCAAGTTGACACAAAACTAGCCAGTATACTAGGTACCATTACCAGTCTCTAGTTAGGATACTGAAAACATTGTTTCTATGACACACATCTTCACCCTACTTTACTCCCATATTAACAATAAAAACCCAGAGCAACCTTCCACTGAGTATTGGAACTTCATTCTATTAATTGCTCTTATTTTATACCCTTAAGTCTCTAAACCTTAGTCGTCTCTATTACCCTAACACCACCATTCACTTTTAGTCCGAAATCTTAAAAATTTGCTTTTTTCCTAATACTCCTGGATATCTATTCCCCAAATCATTTCACCTTCATGTAGATTGATTCTGATACTCAGCAATCCTGACAACAATCCTGATCTATGCTTCCTCAGAGATTCAAAGCCTGTCCTCACCTTTTAAACAGACAGTACAGACCTGGCTCACCTTCCTGACTTTTTCCTTCCACATCTTCAGTATACAGATTACCTTCTCCCTCAAAGTCCTTACCTGTCTGATATCAATATCACATTGCTACATTCTTCAATTTCATCAGCTCCAAAAATTACCTGCTCTCATCTTCAAAGCTTATTTCTCCTATCCCCAAGTTACTCATCTTAACTCTTTCACAACCCATAAACACTCCATTTTAAACCCCCTTGCCCTCTCTACTCCTCATCTCTGCCCTCATGACCAATGTCCTCCACATTCTTTTTATGTAGTCACTCCCAGACCTTCTTCTTCCTTCCACCCAACAACAACCCCTGAAACTTAAAACACTTTACAGCCCTTCACATCCCATATCTATATAAACCATTCCATCTTTACACTTCCAAAATCAGTCTCAGATTCCATCCATCCAGTCTTGTCTTATGAAAATCTCATCATTCACTGTTTTCACCCTTGCTCTCTTCCGTCCCTCTGTCCTTATCCCTTTGCTTCAATGTTCCCTACATCCTCTACACTGTTGTGCAAACCTGTCAAACACCTTCCCCCCACATTTCTCATATATATGAGAGCTACTTCTGTTTACATATTTTATATGGGTGATAGCTCTTGTCAAATAGCTACATAAGACTGACCCTTCCATTATCACAAAAGACAATAATTGTGCTAATGATACAGCCCAAGTCACCACTCCACTTTTATGATTTACTCCACTTTTACTACTCATCCCAATTCCCTCCAGGATATCCTATTACATAAGTCAGATAACAATATACCTAACACTACTCCAACAGAGAATACTCTCCTAACCCCAGGTTTGTATGCTCATCTCCATTGCCCAGTTTCTGTTCCCTCAAGATAAGTTATTCAGCACAAATCTCATCTCTCCTCATCCTCCTTTTCTTCTGTCCAAATGATTGCCCAACATCCACTGCCAACTCAGTGCCCTTCCATCATTAGCTATCCAGACACTCTCAGGCATCAAAGCCGCTGAACATATCCTATACTCCAAATTATAAAACATAACCAAACACAAGCCACTTCCTCTCTGACAGATACATGCACTTATGGCCCAAACCACGTCGGGTCAAAGTCATACCACAGCCTCCCTCTCTCCTTAACTTCACTAATGCCTCCTTCAATGCCTCCCACTGCTTTCTTTGTACCTTTCTTTAGTGCCCTTCATTGGGCACAGTCCCTCTTGCCACAATACCCCACTAGCTAATGCCTCACCCTCACTACTGACTGCATATCATCTTAATCATCTAAGTATCCCTTTGGAAACCAAAGCCAAGTTCTCTCAACTTTCACACACCATCACAAAGTCATGTTTGATCTTACATTTGTGAAGATCTTCCACACACATCCAAGTTACTTAAGTAGATCAGAATCTACTTAAACATCCCCGGAAAGAATTCTGATGAAACAAGAGCCTCTCAAATCCTATTTTCTCCAACACAACCAGACTCAGACTTCAGATAATAGTTCTTACCTAAGTAATTCTATAAAGCCAATCTAAATTTTCTGACTCCTCTTAAAAACTCTCAGACTCAGGTCAGGAGAGATGGCTTAGAGGTCAAGAGGCTGTTCTTCTAAAGTTGAATTCCCAGCACCTAAATGGTTGCTCTTAACCTTCTATAATGGGATCAGATTCCCTCATCTGGCCTTCATGCATAATAAATAAATCTAAAATGAATAAACAAAAATAACAAAAAATATGGCTCAGATAACCAGGACTATGAATCTAAAGGTTTCAAACATACATCTAAGAAAGTACTTTTTTCTAACCCCCTTTTCTTTACCTATAGATTTTCTGTCTCCACAGATTTAAATCAACTGCATACTACTCCAACAACTCCAGCACCAGCCCCGACTATTTCCTCATTATCTACATCTTGGTCCATACCTCATAGAATTAACTTCCCTAGCCTCAGATGGCTTTGCAGGACCTGGACATCTATTGACATAGTCTGCTCTTCCTGATCTTGATTAAACCACCTTCCTCTGGTTTCCTAACAGTACCATCTGAATGCCAACAGGAAGCAGCCCGAGAGAACAATGCTCACTTACCCAGCATCTAGGTACCAAATGGTACAATAAAAAGATGCGAATGAAGGTGCTCTGGCCAGCATGAGCATGTGGGACATGGCTCTGTCAGGCTGTGCCCTTCACTTGATTCCTTTTGCCTAGCTAAATCCATTAGCATCTATGCCTAACTCTAACTACTAAGGACCATTTCCTTATTTAGTCATCCCCTTCTCCTGAGACTGGCTACCAAGGTCTAGCAATCAAAACCTTCTTTGACTCACCTAATTACACCCCATTATCACAATGGGATTCACCTTGTACTACTTTTTTATTATTTTTTATTAGATATTTTCTTTATTTACATTTCAAATGCTATCCTGAAAATTCCCTATACCCTCCCCTGCCACAGACCCTCTGGATCCCTTGTCTGCATGGGTCGAGTTCTCTGAAGCAAGTGGGGCAAGGATTCCACGAATGACAACAGAAACTACTTAAGAGAGTGTGGATCTGAATGTAATTTGTCAAATTGAGCATCAGACTTTTATACAGAAGAAAATGGAGAAGTTAGGTGACACACCAGCAAGATAACAAAACAGTAATGCAAGCTGGAAAGGACTGGCAGTACCCAACTGGGATAAGATTCAAGGCTAACAACTGGGATCAAAACCAATTCCACCTAAGGTCAGCTTAAACTTAGAAGCCAGGGGCAAGGGCTTCCTGCCCTTGCCATAGTCCACCATCCCCCTAGGCCATTGTAAAAATCCACATGTTGATCTTCATTCTATTTGAGTTTCATGTGTTTAGCAAATTGTATATTGGGTAATCTAGGTTTCTGGGCTAATATCCACTTATCAGTGAGTACATGCTATGTGAGTTCTTTTGTGATTAGGTTACCTCAAACAACCCTGCGATTCCACCTCACACCAGTCAGAATGGCTAAGATAAAAAATTCAGGTGACAGCAGATGCTGGCGTGGATGTGGAGAAAGAGGAACACTACTCCATTGTTGGTGGAATTACAAGCTTGTACAGCCACTCTGGAAATCAGTCTAGCAGTTCCTCAGAAAATTGGACATAGTACTATTAGAGAATCTTGCAATACCTCTCCTAGGCATATATCCAGAAGATGTTCCAACTGATAATAAGGACACGTGCTCCACTATGTTCATAGCAGCCTTATTTATAATAGCCAGAAGCTGGAACAAACCCAGGTGTCCCTCAACAGAGGAATGGATACAGAAATTATGGTACATTTACACAATGGAGTACTACTCAGCTATTAAAACAATGAATTCATGAAATTCCCAGGCAAATCCATTGTCTGTAGTTAAGATACAAAAATTTTTTACAGATTTTAAAGTTTTACAGAGAGCTAGGAATGTAGATAACATGATTTTTACAAACTCTATATTTATAAGAGGCTTGACCTTTGAATGTCTAAAAAAGACTGAATTTTAAAACACTTGCATTTTAAAGATTGGGGCTTTAAAACACTGGAATGTTTTATATTGTCATATTGAGATTAATAAGACAATTTACTGGGGATGAAGAAAATAAGTTCTGGTTAACAATACTGTGTTTGTGCATCAAGTTGATAAGGAATCCGTTGTGTTGGCTATTCTTATGTCAACTTGCCACAAGTTACAATTATTTTAGAAAAGGGAATCTTAATTTTACTTGCTGTGGGCAAGCCTGTGGTATATTTTTATTGATTGATAACTAGTAGAGTAGGGCCTAGATCATGGTGTTTTGTATGTGTTCTGATAATGACTAAAGTTCTGTCTAAACTAAAAAATGACTCCATTGTAAAAGTAAATATAATAATAAGCATGGAATCTCCAGAGCTAAGTTTACCATTGTTTATCTTATTTTTCTACATTCTTTAAAACCTATAACTCTGTCTGTAACTTTGTCTCCTATGCTGTCTTAATACAAAAAAATCTGTTGCCAACAATTTAAGTATTTTCATCAAGTAATTAATATAGATATAAAAGGTCAAAGCGTGATATCTCCTGTTTTCAGAAATGACAGCTTTATCCTCTCTTTCACATATCAAAGGTTTATCCTGTCTTTTCTTCCAAAACTTTTTTACACATGTCAAGCAGATAACCAGTGTTGTTAGCATGTTGCAAAAAGTCACATCCAACAATAATTTATTTATTCTTATGAAATATATAAACCTCCAAAGACAATATAGGATTTAGAATAGTTCATATTAAAGGACAAAAGTATTAAATTGTCTTAATTTTATTCAATAACATTCTCTATAATCCCATAGGAACACATTGCCATCTTTCTTCCAGCTATAAAAAGAAGGGGGTAATAAACAAAAATAGTATAAACAACCCCACTTTAAAGATTTGGATTAAAAATAACCAACCACATTTATTTGTTTCATAGAGCAGTATAAATAAAACAGCATTCACCATCTTCTATAGATGATACTATGAAATATAGGACCCGTTTACCAACCACTGACATTTAAAACAGAAAAAAAAGAAGGAACTAGAATTTGATGTACAGCCATTCATCAATATCAGTATCACCATTTACCTTCTCGACCTGCTTACCTCACTACTGATGATATCCACTAGATACATCAATTTACCCAAGAATTTCAAATATTCATTGTTCTTAATAGCTGAGTAGTACTCCATTGTGTAAATGTACCACATTTTCTGTATCCATTCCTCTGTTAAAGGACATCTGATTTCTTTCCAGATTCTGGCTATTATAAATAAGTCTGCTATGAACATAGTGGAGCATGTGTCCTTGTTACCAGTTGGAACATCTTCTGGATATATGCCCAGTAGAGGTATTGTTGGATCTTCTGGTAGTACTATGTCCAATTTTTTGAGGAACTTCCAGACTGATTTCCAGAGTGGTTGTACCAGCTTGCAATCCCACCAGCGATGGAGGAGTGTTCCTCTTTCTCCACATCCTAGCCAGCATCTGCTGTCATCTGAGTTTTTTATCTTAGCCATTATGACTGGAGTAAGGTAGAATCTCAAGGTTGTTTTGATTTGCATTTCCCTGATTATTAAGGATATTGAACATTTTTCAGGTGCTTCTCTGCCGTTTAGTATTCCTCACTTGAGAATTCTTTGTTTAGCTCTGTAAACCATATTTAATGGGGTTATTTGTTTTTCTGGAGTCCAGCTTCTTGAGCTCTTTGTATATATTGGATATTAGCCCCCTACCAGATTTAGGATTGGTAAAAATCTTTTCCCAATATGTTGGTGGCCTTTTTGGCTTCTTGACAGTGTTGTTTGCCTTACAGAAGCTTTGCAATTTTATAAGGTCCCATTTGTCAAATCTTGATCTTGCAGCACAAGCCATTGATGTTTTGTTCAGTAATTTTTCCCTGTGCCCATATCTTCTAGGCTTTTCTCCACTTTCTCCTCTATAAATTTCAGTGTCTCTGGTTTTATTTGGAGGTTTTTGATCCTATTAAACTTGAGCTTAGTACAAGGAGATTATAATAAATCAATTCGCATTCTTCTGCATGATAACTGCCTGTTGTGCCAGCACCATTTTTTGAAAACGCTGTCTTTTTTCCACTGGATGGTTTTAGCTCCTTTGTCAAAGATCAAGTGACCATAGGTGTTGGGGTTCATTTCTGGGTCTTCAGTTCTATTTCATTGATCTACCTGTCTATTGCTGTACCAGTACCATGCAGTTTTTATCACAACTGCTCTGTAGTACTGCTTGAGGTCAGGAATGGTGATTCCACCAGAGGCTCTTTTATTGTTGAGAATAGTTTTTGCTATCCTAGGTTCTTTATTGTTCCAGATGAATTTGCAAATTGCCCATTCTAAATCAGTGAAGAATTGAGTTGGAATTTTGATGGGGATTGCATTGAATCTTTAGAATGCTTTTGGCAGGATAGCCATTTTGACTAAATTAATCCTGCCAATCCATGAGCATGGGAGATCTTTCCAGCTTCTGAGATCTTCAATTTCTTTCTTCAGAGACATGAAGTTCTTATCATACAGATCTTTCAATTTCTTAGATTCACACCAAGGTATTTTTTTATTGTTTGTGACTACTGTGAAGGGTGTTGTTTCTCTAATTTCTTTCTCTGCCCATTTATCCTTTGTGTAGAGAAAGTCCATTGATTTGTTTGAGTTAATTTTATATCCAGCTACTGCACTGAAGCTGTTTATCAGGGTTAGGAGTTCTCTGGTGGAATTTTTAGAGTCACTTATATATACTATCATATCATCTGCAAATAGTAATATTTTGACTTCTTCCTTTCCAATTTGTATCCCCTTGATCTCCTTTTGTTGTCGAATTGTTCTGGCTGGGACTTCATTCAAGTACTATATTGAATAGGTAGGGAGAAAGTGTGTAGCCTTGTCTAGTCCCTGATTTTAGTGGGATTGCTTCCAGCTTCTCTCCTTCTACTTTGATGTTGGCTACTTGTTTGCTGTAGATTGCTTTTATTATGTTTACGTATGGGCCTTGAATTCCTGATCTTTCCAAGACTTTTATCATGAATGGGTGTTGGATTTTGTCAAATGCTTTCTCAGCATATAAGAAGATGATCATGTGGTTTTTGTCTTATATAGTGAATTACGTTGATGGATTTCCACATATTAAACCATCCCTGCATCCCTGGGATGAAGCCTACCTTGTCATGATGGAATACCGTTTTGATGTGTTCTTAGATTCAGTTCGCGAGGATTTTATTGAGTATATTTGCATCGATATTCATAAGGGAATTGCATCTGAAGTTCTCTTTCGTTGTTGGATCTTTGTGTGGTTTAGATAACAGAGTAATTGTGGCTTCATAGATTGAATGGGTAGAGTACCTTCTGTTTCTATTTTGTGGAATAGTTTGAGGAGAGTTGGAATTAGGTTTCTTTGAAGGTCTGATAGACCTTTGTACTTAACCCATCTGGTCCTAGGCTTTTTTTTTTTTTTTTTTTTTTTTTTTTTTTTTTTTTTTTTTTTTTTTTTTTTTTTTTTTTTTTTTTTTTTTTTTTTTTTTTTTTTTTTTTTTTTTTTTTTTTTTTTTTTTTTTTTTTTTTTTTTGGTTGGGAGACTATTAATGACTGCTTCTATTTCTTTAGGGGAAATGGGACTGTTAAGATTTTTTTTTGAATCAATTAGTTTTTATTAGAGATTTTCTTAATTTACATTTCAAATGTTATACTGAAAGTTCCCCCCCTTCCCCCACCCTGTTTCCCTGCCCATCCACTCCCACTTCTTGGTCCTGGCGTTCCCCTGTATTGGGGTGTATAACGATTACAATATCAAGGGGCCTCTCCACCCAATGATGGCCGACTAGGCCATCTTCTGCTACATGTATAGCTAGAGACACATGTTCTGGGGGTTCTGGTTAGTTCATATTGTTGTTCCTCTTCTAGGGTTGCAGACCCCTTCAGCTCCTAGGGTTCTATCTCTAGCTTCTCCATTGTGTTCCATCTTATAGATGATTATGAGCATCCACTTCTGTACGAGACAGCTATATCAGGTTCCCTTAAGTAGGCACTAGCTGTCCTATGCAATAATGTCTGAGTTTAATGACTGATTATGGGATGGATCCCCCCTAGTGGGGTAGTCTCTGTATGGTCCATCCTTTCATCTCAGCTTCAAACTTTGTCTCTGCAACTCCTTTCATGGATACTTTGTTTCCCATTCACAGGAGGAATGAAGTATCCACATGCTGGTCTTCCTTCTTGATTTTCCTGTGCTTTGCAAATTGTATCTTGGGTATTCTAAGTTTCTGGGCTAATATCCATTTATCAGTGAGTGCAAATCCAATGACTTTTTTGTGATTGGGTACTTCACTAATCTGATCCTGATTTAACTTTGGTACCTGGTATCTGTCTAGCAAGTTGTCCATTTCATCCAGGCTTTCCAATTTGTTGAGTATAGTCTTTTCTAGTAGGATCTGATGATGTTTTGCGTTTCCTCAGATCTGTTTTTATGTCTCCTTTTTCATTTCTGTTTTTGTTAATTAAGATACTGTGCCTGTGCCCTCTAGTTAGTCTGGCTAAGGGTTTGTCTATCTTGGTGATTTTCTCTAAGAACCAGCTCCTGGTTTGGTTGATTCTTTGAATAGTTCTTTTTGTTTCCACTTGGTTGATTTCCCCCCTAAGTTTGATTATTTCCTGCTGTCTCCTCCTCTTCTGTGAATTTGCTTGATCTCTGGAAGCCATTTGCCATACTCAGGGCTTCATGCCTGGGCAGCTAACTGTACTTCTCTGTCCAGCTGTCCACACACATGCAGCTTTTTTCTTTGTCTCAGGCCAGTTCCATTCCACATCTGCTACTGCCCTTGGCAGTCATTCATTGATACTGGAATCTTAAAAATCCTAGGGACTTAGGAACAGAATACTTCACCAATAGCTTTCTTTTGTTGTTGTTGTTGTTGTTTATATTTTATTAGATATTTTCTTCATTTAAATTTCAAATGCTATCCCCTTTCCTAGTTTCCTTCTCAAAAGTCTCCTGTAACCTCCCCTGCCCTGCTCCCCAACCCACCCACTCCCACTTCTTGGCCCTGACATTCCCCTGTACTGGGGCATATAATCTTTGCAAAACCAAGGGCCTCTCCTCCCATAGATGGCTGACCAATAGCTTTCATTATCTTCTGGGACTCAGAGCCTACCAAATGGTGCCAAGCCTCCACTATTTTCCATGGCTCATTCAATACTGGGGCTTCAACTGCAATATAGGCTATTTCTTCTCTTTGATCCTGTTCAGAGATTCTATTTTTGACACTCCAAGTCAGATACTCTTCATGACCTCTTTATTCTTTCAAAACCAGTTACCAATTCAGTGACTCTTACTCTAGTTCTATTGCCAGCATGAGGTACAACCTTGGCTCCTTCTGTATACTGATCCTGAAAAATAAATAAATAAATAAAACACCTTGCGGAATTTTTCATCTCAATGATGCTGACCTCTTCATAGTCATTTGATTCATTAACACCAGATGATGAGAATCAATTATCTCATCAAAGTAAAGGTTTCCCTTTAGTAGTTCTTAATACAAAATATCAAATGGGTCCACTCAAGCTTTGCAGAATTCTCAAAATCACTCTGTAACATTATAAGCCACAACTCCATCATCTTTATTGCTCTTAGAATTATCTTCTAATTTTCTGCAACATCTCATTATGTTTTTATTATGTAATTATGACTATTCAACGGTTTTACTAGACCAAAGTACTTCCATAACTTTCCCCACAAACATGGTCAGTTCTATCACAGCAATAGTCTATGATCTGGTACCATTTATTTGTTGAATATGCTTTCTTTTACTTTAAAAAAATATCATAACTAAAAGCATCAGGGGGATAAAAAAAGTTTATTTCACATTGTAACATACAGTTCATCACTAAAGGAGTCAAGGTAGGAACTTAATGAAGGGAATGGCATAGAGACCATAAAGGAGTGATACTACTTGCTTGTTTTTAATGGCTTTCTGTGAGGGGAACTATTATTCATATGATTTGATTTTCCACTCAGAGGATAAACTTACGCATCTCTCTGAACTCTGGGTGACCAGTTCTATCCAGATGTTCTGGTGTAAACTCCTCTCCAATCTGATTGATTTACTCTGACTTCTCTCAGCTTCTCACTGAATTGCTCTGCATGGCCTGAAATAAACTCTGTCAATTTATTCTAATCTCCTGACTCTTTGTTATTTCTGGCTTCAACTGCCTCTGCTGTCCTGCACTGACCTGCATGAACTCAAAAACAAACTCAAGTCCTCTGAATTGCACTAATTACATTAACTTTGAACTGGCTGCATAGAACTCAACTGAACTGACTCCAAACTTTCCCTGTATTTTTCACAATTAGTCTTTCTTGTCTGTTCTCTAAAGAATTGGTTATATCATATCTCTGACTCATTCTGTCACATCTTTCTTTGATTTATCATCTTGTCTGTCTCTTAATTTGGGGGACACAGATTACTTAATCTGCTTCCCTATAGCATGCCGAACCACCTTCCCAGGAGTGGCACTGTATACACTGAATTGAGCTCTCTTATGTAAATAATCCATGAAGAAAATTGACCAGAGGCTTGCCCACAAAGCATCTAGAAGGATGCATTTTCTCAACTGAGATTTCTTTTATCATGTGTCAAGTTGACATAAAACTACCCTGTGCACATGTCAAAAATTCTGCATACAAAATATGTCAGCCAACTACTGGGATTTGAGATGAATTTATTGCTGAACAAATAATATTTAACTATAATACTTGGAACTATTCAAATGTTAAATTTATGTTCATGTTACTAAATAAGCATTTAATATGAAAATAAACATTGTAAAGCATCTCCCTACCATTTTGTAGGAGAATATATTTTCACATAACATTTAAGACCTGATCATGGAGCCAAACATTCATGAAACCAAGAAAAAGGGAGAAAATTACAAAATGAGATCTCTGGATAATTGTGGAAAGATCACTTGCATTTCAATGTGAATTACTTGTTGGGTATGTCAAATGAAAAGCATGGACTTAAAAAAAAATCAATTTAGATCTTCCTCCTAAATCCAGCTGAGCCTGCCAAGAACCCCAAGGACTCTCCACACCACAGGACATCGGGATCACTGCAACATCACCAGTGAATGGAACACAACATCAGCTCCAAAGAATCATGGAGGGTCTTGTGCCAGCAGGAACAGGGACAAAGGAACCCGCCAAACAAGAGGCTAGGATCCTTTCCAGTTAGGGCTAACCCCTCTATCTTTCACCTGAACCTGGCAGAGCCTGCCAAGAAGCCCAGAGGACTCTCCACACCAGGGTCACCTCACGATCACTGGTGAGTGGAACACAACATCAGCTCCAAAGAATCAAAGAGGGTATTGTGCCAGCAGGAACAGGGACAAAGGAACCCTGCCCAACCAGGGACTGAGACCCATTCCAGTTTGGCCAGCCCTGCCATCTTCCCCATGAACCTGGCCGAGGGCATCTAGGGCCCCAGAGGACTCTCCACTCTGCAGGACCCCTAGCACACCAAGGACCTCTATCACTGGAGAGCACATAGGTGAAAGACACAACTAAGCTTCTTGTACAGGGTCCATTCAATCCTTCAGTCTCAGCCAGGAGGTAGAGGTGAGACACAGACCCCTGGGCAACTTCCTTGTCAGAGGAGAGTCAGCCTACAGGCAGGACTCTGACTCCAGGACTCAGGAGGTGGATCAGAGCTCCAGATTTCTGGACACCTGCCCTGCAAAGGAGAGCTTGCCTGCAGAGAGTGCTAAGACCACTGGGACTCAGGAGAGAGTTGGACTCCCAGGAGTGCTGACAGAGGCTAACAGAAACACAGGAGGATCAAGCTCCAGCCAGACAGACACAGCTAGAACATGAACACCAGAGATTACCAGATGGTGAAAGCAAACTGAAGAATCTTTTTTTTTCTTCCAATTTTTTTATTAGATATTTTCTTAATTTACATTTCAAGTGCTATTCCGAAATTCCCCTCCCATTTCTTCCCCTCCCTGCTCCCCTGCCCACCCACTCCCACTTTTTGGCCCTGGCATTCCCCTGTATTGGGGCATATAAAGATTGCAGTACCAAGGGGCCTCTCTTCCCAATGATGGCTGACTAGGCCATCTTCTGCTACATATGGAGCTAGAGACACGAGTTCTGGGGTTTCTGGTTAGTTCATATTGTTGATCCTCTTCTAGGGTTGCAGACCCCTTCAGCTCCTGGGGTTCTATCTCTAGCTTCTCCATTGTGGGCCCTGTGTTCCATCTTATACATGATTATGAGCATCCACTTCTGTACGAGACAGCTATATCAGGGTCCCTTAAGTAGGCACTAGCTGTCTTATTCCATAGTGTCTGAGTTTAATGACTGATTATGGGATAGATCACCCCTGGTGGGGTAGGCTCTGTATGGTCCATTCTTTCATCTTAGCTTTGTCTCTCTAACTCCTTTCATGGGTATTTTGTTTCCAAACTGAAGAATCTTACTAACAGAAACCAAGACCACTCACTGGGCATCATCAGAACCCAGAATGCCCAATACAGCAGGTCCTGGATACCCCAACATACCTGAAAAGCAAGACTCAAATTTAAAATCATATATTAAGATAGTGGTAGAAGATTTAGAGAAGGGCATAAATTAATCACTTAAAGAAATATAGGAGAACACTGTTAAATAGGTAGAAACCCTTAAAGAATTAGAGGAAAACACTGATAAACATGTAGAAGTCCTTAAAGAGGAAACACAAAAATCCCTTAAAGAACTACAGAAAAACACAACCAAACAGGTCATTGAACTGAACAAAACCATGCAAAATCTAAAAATGGAAGAAGAAACAATGAAGAGAACCCAAAGGGAAACAAGTCTGGAGATAGAAACCCTAGGAAAGAAATCAGGAACCATAGATGTAAACATTAACAACAGAATACAAGAAATAGAAGAGAGAATATCAGGTGCAGAAGGTCCCATATAGAACATGGACACAACAATCAAAGGAAATGCAAAATGCAAAAAGATCCTAACTCAAAATATCCAGGAAATTCAGGACACAACGAGAAGACAAAACCTACGGATAATAGGAGTAGATGAGAAAGAAGATTTTCAACTTGAAGGGCCAGCAAAATCTTTAACAAAATTATAGAAGAAAACATCCATAACATAAAGAAAGAGATGCCCATGAACATACAAGAAGCCAACAGAACTCCATATAGACTGGACCAGAAAAGAAATTCTTCCCGACACATAATAATCAGAACAACAAATGCACTAAATAAAGATAGAATATTAAAAGCAGTAAGGGAAAAAGGGCAAGTAACATATAAAGGTGGGCCTATTAGAATTAATCTGGACTGCTCACCAGAGACTATGAAAGCCAGAAGATCCTGGACAGATATTACACAGACACTAAGAGAACACAAATGCCAGCCCAGGCTCATATACTCAGCAAAACTCTCAATTACCATAGATGGAGAAATCAAAATATTCCATGACAAAAAAAAAAAAAAAAATCACACAATATCTTTTCAGGATTCCAGTCCTTCAAATGATAATAAAGGGAAAATATCAATACAAGGACTGAAATTAAACCCTAGAAAAAGCTAGAAAATAGTCCTTCAATAAACCTAAAAGAAGACAGCCACAAGAACAGAATCCCAATGTTAACAACAAAAATAACAGGAAGCAACAATTATTTTCTTTAATTTCTCTTAAGAACAATGGACTCAATTCCCCAATAAAATATATATAGACTAATAAACTGGCTACACAAAAAGGAACCAACATTTTGCTCCTTGAAGGAAAGCAAAAACAGGGACAAAGACAGACAATACCTCAGAGTTAAAGGCTGGAAAACAATTTTCCAAGCAAAGGGTCTAAAGAAACAAACTAGTGTAGCCATTCTAATATCGGATAAAAATGACTTCCAGCCCAAAGTTATCAAAAAAGACAAGGAGGGGCACTTCATACTCATCAAAGGTAAAATCTACCAAGATTAACTCTCAATTCTAAACATCTATGCTTCAAAATCAAATGCAGCCTCATTCATTAAAGAAACTTTAGTAAGCTTAAAGTACATATTACAACTCACACAATAAGAATGTGAGATTACTACACCCCATTCTCACCAATGGACAGACCCTGGAAACAGAAACTAAATAGAGACACGTGAACACTAACAGAAGTTATGAAACAAATGGATTTAAGAGATATCTACAGAACATTTTATCCTAAAACAAAAGAATATATATTCTTCTCAGCACCGCATGGTACCTTCTCCAAAATTGACAATATAATTGGTCACAAAACAGGCCTGAACAGATACAAAATAATTGAAATTATGTCATGCATCCTATCAGATCACCATGGTATAAGGCTGATCTTCAATAACAGCATAAATAATATAAAGCCAACATCCACATGGAAACTGAAAAACACTCTACTCAATGATACTTTGATCAAGTAGGAAATAAAGAAACTAAAGACTTTTTAGAGTTTAATGAAAATGAAGCCACAACATACCCAAACTTATGGGACACAATGAAAGAAGTCCTAAGAAGAAAACTCATAGCCCTGAGTGCCTCCAAAAAGAAACTAGAAAGAGCATACACAAACAGCCTGACAGCAAACCTAGAAGCTCTAGAATGAAAGGAAGCAAATTCACCCAAGAGGGGTAGATTGCAGGGAATAATCAAACTCAGGGTGGAAATCAACCAAGTGGAAACAAAAAGAATCAACCAAACCAGGAGCTGGTTCTTTGAGAAAATCAACAAGATAGATAAACCCTTAGCCAGACTATCTAGAGGGCAGAGGGACAGTACCCTAATTCACAAAATCAGAAATGAAAAAGGATACATAACATCAGAACCTGAGGAAATCCCAAAATCATCAGATCCTACTTCAAAAGGCTATACTGAACAAACTGGAAAACCTGGATGAAATGGACAACTTCCTAGACAGATACCAGTTACCAAAATTAAATTAGGTTCAGATTAATGAACTTAACAGTCCCATTTCCCCTAAAGAAATAGAAGCAGTCATTAATAGTCTCTGAACCAAAAAAAAAAAAAAAAAAAAAAAAAAAAAAAAAAAAAAAAAAAAAAGAAAAAGAAAAAGAAAACAAAAAACAAAACAAAACAAAAAACCAGGATCAGATGGGTTTATTGCTGAATTCTATCAGACCTTCAAAGAAGACCTAATTCCAACTCTCCTCAAATGATTCCACAAAATAGAAACAGAAGGTACACTACCCTATTTATTCTATGAAGCCACAATTACTCTGATACCTCAACCACACATATGTCCAACAAAGAAGAAATTCAGACCAATTTCCCTTATGAATATCGATGCAAAAGTACTCTATAAAATTACAACCAACTGGATACCAAAACACATCAAAAAGATCATCCATCATGACCAAGGAGGCATCATCCCAGGGATGCAGAGGTGGTTTAATATACGGAAATCCATCAACATAATCCACTTATAAACGAACTCAAAGACAAAAACCACATGATCATCTCATTAGATTCTGAGAAAGCATCTGACAAAATGCAACACCCCTTCATGATAAAAGTCATGGAAAGATCAAGAATTCAAGGCCCATAACTAAACCTGATACAAGCAATATACAGCAAATCACTAGCCAACTTGAAAATAAATGGAGAGAAACTGGAAGCAATCCAATGAAAGTCAGGTACTAGAAAAGGCTTCCCACTTTCTCCCTACCTATTCAATATAGTACTTGCAGTGCTAGCCAGAGCTATTAGACAACAAAAGGAGAACAAGGGGAACCAAATTAGAAAGGAAGAAGTCAAAATATTACTCTTTCCAGATGATATGATAGTATATATGAGTGATGCTAAAAATTCCACCAGAGAACTCCTAAACCTGATAAACAGCTTCAGTGCAGGAGCTGGACATAAAATTAACTCAAACATATCAGTGACCTTTCTCTACATAAAGGATAAATAGGCTGAGAAAGAAATTAGGGAGATCACACCGTTCACAATAGTCACAAACAATGTGAAATACCTTGGTGTAACTCAATCTAAGGAAGTAAAAGGTCTGTATGACAAGAACTTCAAGTCTCGGAAGAAAGAAATTGAAGAAGATCTCAGAAGATGGAAGGATCTCCTGTGTTCATCGATTGGCAGGAATAATATATTTAAAATGGCTATCCTGCTGAAATCAATCTTCAGATTCAATGCAATATCCATCAAAATTCTAACTAAATTCTTCACTGAGTTATAAAAGGCAAATTACAAATTCATCTAGAATAACAAAAAACCTAGGATAGCAAAAACTCTTCTCAAAAATAAAAGAACCTGTGGTAGAATCGCCATGCCTAACCTAAATCTGTACTACAGAGCAATTGTGATAAAAAACAAAACAAAACAAAACAAAACTGCATGGTACTGGTACAGCAACAGACAGGTAGATCAATAGAATTGAATTGAAGACCCAGAAATGAACCCAGACACCTATGGTCACTTGATCTTTGACAAGGGAGTTAAACTGTTGAGGGGTGGGGTGTGGGGTGAGGGGAAGTGTTTTCAACAAATGGTCCTGGCACAACTGGTGGTTATCATGTAGAAGAATGCAAATTGATCCATTCTTATCTCCTTGTACATAGCTCAAGTCTTAGTGGTACAAAGGACTCCACATAAAACCAGAGACACTGAAATTTATAGAGCAAAAAGTGGGGAAAACCCTCAAAGATATGGGCACAGGGGAAAAATTCATTAACAGAACATCAATGGCTTGTTCTGTAAGATCAAGAATTAACAAATGGGACTTAATAAAATTGTAATGCTTCTTTAAGGCAAAAGACACTGTCAAGAAGACAAAAGGCCTCCAACAGATTGGGAAAGGATTTTTTTCTATTCTAAATCTTATAGGGGACTAATATCCAATATACACTGTAGAGAGCCATGCCCGAGCTGGTTCTGCCGCCATTCCAAGATGGCGCCGACATCCTGTCACCACCCCCAGCCTGGGACAAACAAACAAGTTCAGTGCACATGCACTTGTTACAAAGCCATGTAAGTCACTGCCCATCCCGGGGCGTAACTTGAGGTAATGTGCAGTCAGCCAATCCTAACGACACACATCACACTGAGGTGTATATAAGCGGGACCCATCTTGGGCTTGCCCTCTTCCTCTGCATGATGTAATAAAGGTATGCTTGCAGAAGGATTCTGGTGTCCAAGTCTGTTCTTGCCAGCGAGGCGGTAATGTGGGCAATTACAGCTGGTGCCTAGACCCCGGAAATTGACCATCGCTGGCACCGAGGAAGAGCCCCCACCCATGGGGAGAATTCAGAACTGCAACCAGGAAAAGGGTAAGCTCTGAGAGGTATGTTTGGTCTTGATTTATATCATTTACCCCCCAGTTGAGTAGCGTAGTGGAAATCTTCATTGCTGTCGTGGCAGTGCTCGCTCTGCTTAGACTGGTAAGACTATACTTAGAGGAAGAGAAATGCCGCCCAACGGTTAAGACAAGGCAGGGGGCGTTAGAAAAGCTACAGGACCGCATATCAGAAACAGAGCGGAAAGAGATATTAAGAGCTCAGAGAAACAGGAGCATGCTTAAGCACAGAGGCCTCTCCAAGGATCTTAGATCTGAGGAGATGAGAAAAAAGGGAAAGAAAGCCCTTGGGAGAGATACACAAAAGAGAGGAGAAAAGAAAACCCCCAGAGAAACCCCTTTATCTGGTAAGAGAGAACTGGAAGCTTTAAAGCTCAGTAGCTTTGAGTCAAAGGAATTAACTCCCTCTGAAGAGGAGGACTTAGAAGATGTAGCAGCCCACTTTGAGGAGGAAAAATACCATCTAGATGAAGGGCTGCTACAGCAGAATTGTAAAGAAAAGGAGGCGGGAGATAGGAACCACGTGGCTCCTCGGCCGTGACAAATGCTGCCTACAGAATTCTTAGGAGAATTAAGGTAATTGGATCCGGGAATGGATCAGGAGAGAAGAGAGTAGGGTGAATTTTTCTAAGAGGTTCCCTGGGCACCCCTGGGTGAACTCTCTTTCTCTGGAACTCAGAGAAGTTTTTTTCTTTATATGTACGATGCATCCTTAGTCTACATTTGTGTTTCATGTTTTGTCTGGATGATTGGCTGTTTTGTGTTTTGTGTCGAAAAAAGAAAAATGGTTACAAAAAGCGTGTCTATTGGTCTCTGACTTCTTAATTTTAGTATGAGCCTCCATAGAGGCTGAGAAAGGCAGGCAGGTTTGCCCAGGATCTGGTGGGGCCACGTGGTTTTGGGCCTTAGCTGGAGGAAGGTGCGGTAATATAGATTGTTAACTTCTTAGCCCCAGGGATGGGAGGCTAAGAGTGTTTGTTCCTGAAGGAAGATGTCTGCCTAGGCTTAGAGCAGCCTTGAACAGCAGCACGTGGTGAGAGGCGGCGCAGAGGGCTACGCCACCAGGATATTTAATAATGTTTTAATAGTGCTGAGGTCTTTTCAAGCACGGGATTTGAACAAGTCCTGAAAGGGTCTCAGAAAATTTTCTAATTGATACAATGTTTTATGGGTTTTTATCCTAAAGGGTAGACTTTTGGAAATAGGATCTAAGTTAAACATTAAAATGTGCATGGTAATGCATTCATAAAAATGTAGCAAAATCCTGTGTTCTAGGAGATAACAGATTAAGGGAGTGGGTCCTTGGGGCAAGATCCTACCCAGCTAAATTTAGATCCAGGCATGGTGGTACACACCTTTAATCCCATGAGACAGGCATGCTGATCTCTGTGTTCAAGGTCAATCTACAGAGCAAGAACCAGGATAGCTGAGCTTAGGCAGTGAAGGATTTAGAAAACATAAAGCCAGTGATAATGTG
>LR750678.1:75038-219723 GCA_902729485.2 Mus minutoides | reverse complement strand
GGCAAATGGATATTACTCACATCCCATCCTTTGGCAAATTGCAATATTTACATGTTTGTATTGATACTTGTTCTGGAATTATATTTGCTTCTCCATTGGTTGGAGAAAAGGCAGCACATGTTATTCAGCATTGCCTTGAGGCATGGAGTGCTTGGGGAAAACCCAAAATTCTTAAAACTGACAATGGACCAGCCTACACTTCTCAGAAATTTGGACAATTCTGTTGCCAAATGGAGCTGACCCATCTAACAGGTCTACCATACAATCCTCAAGGACAAGGCATTATAGAACGGGCCCATCACACTCTTAAATCTTATTTAATGAAACGAAAAGGGGGAGTCGAGGAGGCTCTACCATCAGTGCCAAGGGCAACCGTTTCTATGGCTCTCTTTACACTTAATTTTTAAAATCTTGACAGTCAAGGCCATATGGCAGCTGACCATCATTGTCTGGAGCCTGATAGGCCAAAAGAGATGGTGAAATGGAAAGAATTCTTGACTGGTTAATGGAAAGAATTCTTGACTGGTTAATGGAAAGGCCCGGATCCTATTTTGATAAGATCCAGGGGAGAAGTTTGTGTTTTCACACTGGAAAAGGACAATCCATTTTGGTTGCCAGAATGACTGACACGAAGAATCTTGGCACTCGAAGATGATTCCCAGATGGACCTCCCAATGACCGGTTCTGCTCATTCTGCTGAATTGCGGGATGAAGCTGTCTTCTGTCGGACTATCGCGGAGGGAGTTGGTCATTGAAGGCAGAACAACTCTCCAGAAGGCTTCTCTTGCAGATTGGGCAACTCAATGGGACTCAGCTGAAACCCATTGCCTTTGGGAACTTCTCTTCCTGGATATCCTTAGCCTTTTCTTTCTTTAAGGAGTGGGTGGGAGTTGCCTTATTCAGCATTACCCTCAGCTGTGGTGTTGTGCTTCTGTTTTGGGTGGTTTGCAAGCCCAGAACCCAACAAAAACATGACAAAGTGGTGATTGCTCAAGCCCTCGCAGCACTAGAACAAGGAGCCTCTCCCGATATGTGGCTCAGCATGTTAAAATCATAGAACAAGGAGCCTTTCCCGATATGTGGCTCAGCATGTTAAAATCATAGAACAAGGAGCCTCTCCCGATATGTGGCTCAGCATGTTAAAATCATAGAACAAGGAGCCTTTCCCAATATGTGGCTCAGCATGTTAAAATCATAGAACAAGGAGCCTCTCCCGATATGTGGCTCAGCATGTTAAAATCATAAAGGTTAAAAATTGACACTCGCCCTAGAGTAATTTTGCAGAGGAGTTGTTGCCTGGCCATTTCATGAATGTGCACACTAGACCAACCTAAGACATGGACCTAGTGGCGAGAAGTTTTCCCAGTGACGGGTAAGGCTAGTGATGACACATCGTGGTGGCACCCTTTCTTTTTTTCAGCCGTTGCACCCAGAGGACTTGATCCATTGCACCTGGTAGGGTGAAAAGATGCCATAAAAATTGAGCCCATGATCAGTGACACTCCCGGCAAAAGGGTATCAGCTTGATGGGGTTTAAACTCCATATCCTGGCAACAACTATGTCCTGCTTTTCTCTAGGCCAGACCTTTAAATAAAATAGAAAGGGGGAGATGTAGAGAGCCATGCCCGAGCTGGTTCTGCTGCCATTCAAAGATGGCGCGCACATCCTGTCACCACCCCCAGCCTGGGACAAACAAACAAGTTCAGTGCTCATGCACTTGTTACAAAGCCATGTAAGTCACCGCCCATCCCGGGACGTAACTTGAGGTAATGAGCAGTAGGCCAATCCTGACGACACACGTCACACTGAGGTGTATATAAGCGGGACCCATCTTGGGCTTGCCTTCTTCCTCCGCATGATGTAATAAAGGTATGCTTGCAGAAGGATTCTGGTGTCCAAGTCTGTTCTTGCCAGTGAGGCGGTAATGTGGGCATTTACAATACACAAAGAACTCAAAAAGCTCGACTGCAGAAATTCAAATAACCCCATTAAAAATGGGTACAGAGCTAAACAAAAAATTCCCAACTGAGGTATACTGAAGGGCTGAGAAGCACTTGAAAAAATGTTCAACATTCTTAATCATCTGTGAAATGCAAATCAAAACAACCCTGAGATTCCACCTCACACCAGTCAGAAAACTAAGATAAAGCATTCTTAGGTGACTGCAGATGATGGCAAGAATGTGGTGAAAGAGGAACACTCCTTCATTGCTGATGGGATTGCAAGCTTGTTCAACCACTCTGGAAATCACTCTGGTGGTTTCTCAGAAAATTGCACCTAGTACTATACAGCAATATCTCTCCTGGGCATATACCCAGAAGATGTTCTAACTGGTAATAAGGACATATGCTACACTATGTTCATAGCATCCATATTTAAAATAGCCAGAAGCTGGAAAGAACCCAGATGTCCCTCAACAGAGGAATGGATACAGAAAATGTACTAATTTACATGATGGAGTACTACTCAGCTATTAAAAAAACAATGAATTTATGAAATTCTTGGGCAAATGGATGTATTTGGAGGATATCATCCTGAGTGAGGCAACCCAATCACAAAAGAAGTCACTTTATATGAACTCACTGATAAGTGGCTATTAGCCCAGAAACTTAGAATACCCAAGATACAATTTGCAAGATATAAGAAAATCAAGAAGAATGATTCATGTGGATTCTTCATTCCTCTTTAGAATAGAGAACAATATACATGTAGAAGGATTTACAGAGACAAAGATTGGAGCTATGACGAAAGAATGGACCATCCAGAGACTACCCTACCTGGGGACCCATTTCATAATCAGCCTCCAAATGAAGACACTATTTCATATGCCAGCAAGTTTTTCCTGAAGGACCCTTATATAGCTGTCTTGTGTGAGGCTAGGCAAGTGCCTGGCAAATACAAAAGTGGATGCTCACAGTCATCTATTGAAAGTAACACACGGCCCCCAATGTAGGAGCTAGAGAAAGTACACAAGGACCTGAAGGGGTCTGCAACTCTATAAGCAGAACAACAATATGAACTAACCAGTATCCCCAGAGCTTGTGTTTCTAGCTGCATATGTAGCAGATAGCCTAGTTGGCCATCATTGGGAAAAAGGCCCCTTGGTCTTGCAAAGTTTATATGCCCTAGTACAGGGGTATGCCAGGGCCAAGAATTGGGAGTGGGTGGGTAGGGGAGCAGGGAGGGCATAGGGTATGGGGGACTTTTGGGATAGAATTTGAAATGTAATTGAAGAAAATAGCTAATAAAAATTGAAATAAAAAACATCAATTTAATCAAATTTTAACCTCTATTTTTAAAAGATATATACTTTGATATGGGAATGGCATATATATATATATATATATATATATATATATATATATATATAGTGAAACTGAACTACTATTAAAAATAATGTATTTGAGAATAGATTCATTTGTGATAAGCAGACATGATGGGCAAGATTTAGGGTCTCTTGTCCAGATGTATTTTAGAAGACAGTGCTTTGAGTTATATGTGGGCTATAAAAACTCACTAGTTAAGCATTATTGTCTTGAGATGGTATTGATTGAAGAATTATGTAAGATAACAATTGGAGTAAGTTTAAGTGGAGAACAAAATGTATATTTTGGAGATAGCCAAAACAGTATGTAAGGGTTACTTTTCTATTGCTGTGCTAAGACACAAGGGATAAAGCAAATTATAGAACCTTGAGTTTTCAGGCTTACAGTTTCAGTTGGGCCCATAATGCCTGTAGTAGGAAACATGGCAGCAGGCAGGCATGACACTAAAGCATTAATTGAGAGATTAATTATTGAAACAACAACATGCAAAGAGAGTATCTTAGTGTTTTATTATTGTGAACGGACACATGACCAACAGTTTTAGTGAAAAACATTTAATTTGGGCTGACAGTTTCAGAGGTTTAGTCTGTTGTTATCATGGCAGGAAACATGGCAATGTATATACAGACATTGTATTTAAGGAGCTGAAAGATCTACATTTTCATCTACAGGCAGCAAGGAGTGTACTGGGTCACTCCTGCCATAGCATGAACATAGGAGATCTTAAATCCTGCTTCCACAACTCCTGTAAGAATAATGTTTTATACACTATGAGGCTGTCTTTGTGCTATTCAAATGCAGATTTCTATACCAGCAGACACTTTAGTACAGGTCAGACTTTTGATATTATTATTTCTATGAAGCTACACCTGTCTCAGTGTTTTGTAAGCCTTCTTTTCCTTTGCCTTATGATTGGTCAATAAAGAGCTGATTCAGCCAATGCAGAGAAGATAGGAAGTCTAGAGTTCGGGTTCCAGCCAAGGGTCCCATGTAGAGAGAAGGAGAAGGACAATGAGGAGAGAAGAAAGAAGTAGAAAAACCATGTGTTGGTAGCAAGAGGATTTCCTATAAGGACATTATGAAAGAGTTGTCATGAATACACACATGGAGCAAAACAAGCCACAGAAAGACACATATTCAAGGTTAAGGACCACATAGCTAAGAAATAGTTAGGTTTAGACTGTTAGAATAATTTAGAACCTGCCCTGCATAGTGACATCAGCTTGTTAATAGTTAATAAAAATCTAAGTTCTCTATGTCTTTTATTTACTAAGGAGTTAAAATTGGCTAAAGAGGGTGGAGAAAGGCCTTGTAGTTTGGTAATAGTAAAGTGGGTGTAGCAAACCTCTAAAAATTCTACTATAACTTCTTTCAACAAGACTACACCTACTCCCAATAAGGGCATACACTTAATAGTGCTAATCCTGATGAGCCAACCTTTCAAACATAGTCTATGGAGGGCCATACCTAATTAAATAACCACAGAAAGCCAATTGATAATGAAATAAGCTTTTGAACGTTCAATGCCCACTCCCCGTGATATACTTTTCCAACAAGGCCACATTGCCAAATACTTATAGGTCCACCAACTAGAGAACATACATCCAAATATATATGCCTGTGGAGTTCATTGCCATTCAAACTACCACAGGCAATTTGAGATATCCATTACATATTCAAATTGATAGGTTAAATGTCCAATTGAATATAAATCAACTGAAAAAGTTTTTTGCATAGAAACCATTCTCTATTCAATCATACATTTTTATGCTTCCATCTGGGTAACTGGCAAAGTAAATCTTAGGTAACTTAGAGACATATATGTTATTCTGTTTATAAGTTTCCAAATTAAAAATTGTTTCAAACAAATTTTGAGTAAGTTTCATACATTTTGGAGAATTATCTCACATTGAGTATAGAATCAGAACTGTGAGTTTCAATTTAATTAGTCAAGTGTTTTATTACAAAACTCAGTTTTAGAATTAAAGGATTAAAAAACGTAAGGAAGATTTTAGAATTTCGAACTAGATGCAAAACACCGACTTTTTAACACATAAGTCGTATTTTAATACCAGGATCCAAGCAAGATTACTAAGGTACTAAAGATGGCCATTATAGGCCAGTACATACAAGGACTGAATTTAAAAGAGTTCCCTACTCAACAGGTCTAAGAGGTGGTTTGGAAAGAAAGTTCCTCAGCTAAGAAAAACCACATTTAGTTCCCAGTGTCCACATCCAGCTGGTTACAACCACTTGTAACTCAAATTGCATGGGACTCAACACCATCTTTTGGCTTCTCTGGACACCCATAAGTCTTTCAAGCACACCTTTACATGTACAAATAAATAAAAAAGTTTTAACAATCTAAATGTAAGAGAGAGAAAAGAGAAAAGAAAAACAGGGTAAGGGGAAATAATTATCTAAACTCAAGAAGCAGTGGTGTCTCGGGAACTTGTTAAGCGATCTAAAGAAATCTGGAAGTGGGAAAGTGTCATCATGACCATGACCTTGCTGAAGGAAGAGGTTGAGACAATGGCTAGAGTAAGCTCAAGCACATGGACATTTGAATAATCCTAAAACATTTTCCATGAAGCTATATTCTTGGATTGGGGGATGATTTGCTTCATATGTTGAGACTTTTTCTTTAAAGATATTCAGAGGGTCCAATGGTTGACTCTTTGAAAACATACAAATGTAAGGAAAAGAAGTATATTTGAGTAGAAATTATTTAATTCCCATATCCTCTAAGCTCAGTTTTGCTTTTGATTTCAAAGCCTGAAAATGTTTAGCAGTTTGAAAAACAGAGGTGTCATGGACAACATTTCATTTTCAGAGTCTCAGAATTGATCAGAAAGGCTTTGAAACACTGAGTTGATACAGATAAAACTTCACCAAAACAACTCACTACCTTCAAACTCATGTCCTTCACTAACATCTGTCCCAGGATTCCTGATTCAGACCCATGGAATTTTCTCAGAAATAGTAAGAATTATGAAGAGCCTTTGTCATGGCATTAAAAAAATCCATTATTAAGTTGTACAATGTTAGAGTATTTTGCTTTTTACCACTGATATCTACTGATCCCTGGACCTTCTTCTCACACTGGTGTCACAAGGTTCTCTGATATCTGATAGCCTAATGCTGTTCTGATTACTCCAACTTCTGTTTGTAAATAATTTGCCATGTGTTATTTCAGGGGTGTGATGTTACGAATCATTTTTTAATCCAGCCTAGACAGTTTAGATACAAAAAGGCATACTAGAAACTGTGGTTCTGAAAATTAGAACTCTCAGCCAAATGTTAGGGAAGTGCTTAGGTTTGACTGTGGTAGGATGGATTTATGAGGAATCTGACCCAAACTGAATCTCTCAAAATGATGTTTTTCCATGACACCTAAGTTCTGTCTATTGCTGAATTCTTGCAGGCTTTAGATTCACTTTCTCCATAAAGAAAAATGCAAAAGTATTGTTGATTTTTTTTCTTTTTTTGGTCTTTGTTTCCTCCAACTTTTGTCTTTTAGATTCTTGGTATGCACTGTAAGATCAGAAATCTATACCCAAGAAGAGAATGCTCCTGTCTAGGAAACAATTTATAGGGTACATTATCTCTCAAATTAATAGAAGGATTCTTCTATTCTTGTTCTTAAGAGTCTGACTGTAGAGAGGGAAAAAGCAAAATAAGTATTGAGAACCAGATGATAAAGTCTGAAGAAAGGCTGATGAAGAGCAAGAGAGGAGATCTGTCTATCTGTCTACCAACTACAGATGTCCTGTCATTTTTAATCTATCATCTATCAATTACATTTTATTGTACTTATCAAAATTTATTGGTCAATATCTGTGAATAATTGCACAGTAAGCTATTTAATGTGTTCCATGGATCTACCAGAAGAAATGTTACATGGAAAGGTGAGGTTTTTTTTGCTAGATATAATGAATACAAGTTTACTAAGTTTAAAAAATGATATATGGCTTGGATGTGGGCATGCTAGTTCACAAAATATTTTGGAATTAATCAAGGAAAGCAAAAAGGCAATGTAAGTTTCAGAAGCATAAAAACTCTTTAATATAGTTTTCAACATTTAAGTAAAAATTTCATTGGAGAATATGACAACTGTATCTCATTTATATAGTAATCTATCCATTATCTACCTATTTATTATGTATCTTTGTATATAATCATTTAGCATTATTTATCCATCTGTAATCTCTCTCTATTTCTATCTATATATGTACATGTATCTATATGTACATGTATCTATTTATCATCTATGTATATATGTATTTATCTGTACATATGTATCTATATATTTGATTTGTGTATCTATCTATGTATATATGTTTGTATCTAGTTCTCTATCATAGATCAATCTTCAATATTATGTGTAAGTTTCTAATATTCTTTCCTTATATCTATTCAAAAATCTATTGGTCTAATATTGGAATATATTCATATTGAATTATTTTAAAAATGTACCAATTCGATATTAACCATTAACAGAAAATTCTTTCTTCCCAAGTGCCATTATGTGCTATGCTTTTTCCCCATGAGTCTGACAGCTGCAATAGATTTTCATCTATACTTCATTCCAAAAAGAATGAATATAGCTCAGAACAAAAAGCTGGGGGAATTTTTGATTTTTAAAACTCATAAATGAGACAATATGCTTTTGATACAAAGCAATTCAATCCACAGAAGCTAGAATTTAAGAGTTGGAATTACATTTAGTGCCTAAAACTTGGTATAAATTTGATCTGTAAAGAATAAAGTTGAGAAAAATCAAAATAATATGAAGTGCATTTGTTTTTATTCCATATAGTGCCCTCAGGGAGAAACTTCAAAAGAAATGGAGAAGAGAACTCAGAAGCTCAAGAAAGGTTTTGGGATCATATCTTAGCAAATGATGGGTTGGGGTGTCAGTGACCACAGAAGTTCCAACACCTTACTATGGTTAGTATGGTGTTTGGACAAGTGGCAATTCCTTTTTGAATCTATAACTGTAGTTAAATTAAAGAGGTGAACACACACTGAGCCCTGAGAGAAAACAACATTCCTTATCTTTCAGTGTCTACACAGCAAAATTGTCCCAGATTTTCATGTTTCTAAGACACAAAATAAAGAAATGAGGAGTGAATGGGAGAGCTCTCGGGAGGTTATCTGCTACTATAAGGCACTCTCTGTAGAAACACTAAAAAAACTTCTAAAGCATGCTAAAAAATCATGCTAAAAGCAATTACAGTCATATATGAATTGAATTTCTGTGATCACATGGAGTACCAGAGCTGGCTGGCCCCTCATAATTACATCATAAGTTTCTCATCTGTATTCCCAAGGACATTAGATAAAATGGAGGTAAAAGGTAAGCAATGAGTGATATGATCCTAACTTTTTAATTGATCAAAAGAAGTGATTAAGCAGTGCATTTGTGGTTGACAACAGCAGAAAGTGTAACTTGCCAAGTAAATTAACAGAAACAGAGGGATGCTTTTTCACAATGGAATTTTGTAACTGTTAAAATTGTTATATTTAATTCTATTAGAGGCCGGGCATAGTGGTGCACTCCTTTAATCCCAGCAGTTGGGAGGCAGAGGCATGTGAATTTCTGAGTTGGAGATCAGCCTGGCCTACAGAATGAGTTACAGGATAGCCAGGACTACACAGAGAAACCCTGTCCCAAAAAAACAAAACAAAACAAAACAAAACAAAACAAAACAAAACAAAAATTATATTAGAATACAATAATATCAATATAGCAAATAACTTACAATGTTTCAGTGTTGGGTATTTATAGGTCTTATTGTCTATCCTTGTGTCATAGTTTTTATCCCTCCCTCCCTCCTCCCCTCCCTCCCTCCCTCCCTCCCTCCCTTCCTCCCTCCTTCCTTCCTTCCCTCCCTCCTTCCCTTTCTCCCTCTTTCTTTCTTTCTTTCTTTCTTTCTTTCTTTCTTTCTTTCTCTCTTCCTTTCTTTCTCCCTTTCTTTCTTTCTTTCTTTCTTTCTTTCTTTCTTTCTTTCTTTCTTTCTTTCTCTCTTCCTTTCTTTCTACTTCATTTTACATCCTAATGGCAAACCCTTCTCCCAGTCCCCTCCACAGTCTTTCCTCCATTCACTTCTCTGAGATGGTAGAGGATCCTCCCGTGTATCACACCACACTGACACATCAAGTCTCTTCAGGGCTAGGCACGTTCTCTTCCACTGAGGACAGACAAAGCAGTCCAGCTAGAAGAATATATACCACAGACAGGCAACAGCTCCAGAGACAGTCCCACTTCAGTAGTCTGAGAACCACATGAAGACTGAGTCCCTGCTTCAGTCATCTGAGGACCACATGAAGACTGATCTGCACATCTGTATATATGTTGAGGGGGATGCTCTTTGTTTGGTAGGTCAGTCTCTGAGAGCCCTGAAGAGTCCAAATGAGTTGACATTGTCAAAATGGCATCCTACAAATTGAAAAGGCATTTTCACCAACCTTACATCTAACAGAGGGCTAATATCCAAAATTTATAAAAAAAACTCAAGAAGTTAGACACCAACAACCCAAATAACCCAGTTAGAAATGGGTAGTTAGATGGAACCAGAAGATCCTGCAATACCCCTACTGGGCATATATCCAGAAGATATTCCATCTGGTAATAAGGACACATGTTCCACTATGTTCATAGCAGCCTTATTGTATTATCGGTCTTTGACCTTTCTTGGGTCTACAGGGAGTTGTCTCCTTACCTATGTTTTTTAAACCATATAAATGTGTTACCTCATGATGAGTCGATAAAAAAACAATAAATATATGAAATTCCTAGGCAAATGGATGGATCTGGAGGCCATCATCCTGAGTGAAGTAACCCAATAACAAAAGAACTCACATAACATGAACTCACTGATATGTGGATATTAGCCCAGAAATCTAGACTACCCAAGATACAATTTACTAAACACGTGAAACTCAAGAAGAAGGAAGATCAAAATGTGGACACGTCACCCCTTCCTAGAATTAAGAACAAAGCACACATTGAAGGAGTTACAGAGATCATGTGTGAAGCTGAATCCAAAGGATAGACCCAATGACTGCGGCTGCCAGGGATCCATCCCACAATCAGCCACCAAACATAGACACTATAGCATATGCCAGAAAGATAGTGCTGAAAGGGCCCGGATATAGCTGTCTCGTGGGAGACTATACCAATGCCTGGCAAACATGGAGGTGGAAGCTCACAGTCAGCTATTAGATGGAACACAGGGTTCCCAAGGAAGGAGCTAGAGAAAGTACCATTTGGTACTGAAGGGGTCTTCAACCCTATAGGTGGAAGAATAACATGAACTAACTAGTACCCCCTGAGCTCATGTCTCTAGCTGCATATATAGAAGAGGATGGCCTAGTTGGCCATCATTGCGAAGAGGGGCCCCTTGGTCATGCAGACTTTATATGCCCCAGTTCAGGGGAAAGCCAGGGCCAAGATGTGGGAGCAGGTGGGTAGGGGAGCAGGGCCGGGAGGAGGGAGGGTATAGGGAACTTTCTGGATAATACTTGAAATGTAAATGAAGAAATTATCTAATAAATGTTGGGAAAAAAAAGAAATGGGTACACAGTTAAACAGAGAATCACAAATGTTTGAGAAGCATTTAAATGTTAGTAAACCTTGCTCATAGGGGAATGCAAATCAAAATGACTGAAATCCATCTTTGTGGTGATTTGAATATGCTTGGTCCATAGGGAGTGGCACTGACCTTGTTGGAGGAAATGTGTCACTGTGGAGATGGGTTTTGAGACTCTCCTCCTGGCTGCCTGGAAGGCAGTCTTCTGTTTACCTTTGGAACAAAATAAAGAATTCTCAGCTCCTCCAGCTCCATGCCAGCCTCCATGCTTCTTGCTATGATAATCATGGGCTGAGCCTTAGAACCAGCAAATCAGCCCCAATTAAATGTCATAAGAGTTGCTTTGATTATGGTGACTCTTGACAGCAATGGAAACTCTAAGACAATCTTAGACCCATCAAAATGGCTAAAATAAAAAACTCAAGTGATATCACATCCTGGCAATAATATAGAGCAAGGAGAATACTTTTCCTGCCCTGGTAGGAGTGCAAACTTGTGTCATAGTTCTAATAATCATTAACTTAAACTGAAAGATTATAAATCTTCATTCCAATATTCAATTCTTTTGTTACAAAATTAGATTGACCCCCAAAATAAGCTCCAAGAATTCAGTTCTGAGAAGGTCAAGGTCAGTTGGGACATGCCAACAAATCCAGTTCTCAGCATTAGAAACAGAAAGAAAAGAATAAAAAGAAAGACATATGCAAATTCTTACTTATGATGGAAATAAGAATTTTAATTTATGTTCAAGAGGAGTTGAAGTTTTTCTCTTTTTTTAACAAATAACTTCAATCATGCCCATCATTACAAGCATGGGTACAAAGAGCTTAATTGCTGCTAACAAAAACTGTGTGGTCTATATTACAATATACACTATAATACATTATGTTAAGTAGCATTAGAACTCATAAGCAAGAAGTGAATAACATATTTCATTTTTTAGTAACTACTCTGAAGATAATTGTCAAAATGACAGAATTTTTATATCCTATAGAACTCAAAACAAATTTAAAGTGAAAAATAATGTACCAAAATAGGCAAAATATGCAACTCTGAAACATGTTCAATTCTAATTGTAAATGTTAAACAGTGCAAAATCTGGGATGCATATGTGTTCAGTTTTCTATGAAGCTAGTTATGTTAAAGTAGGCTGTTATAGAGTTTTACTTAAATTCATAGGACTGATTTAATGAAATAGAAGTCCAAGATGTAGCAGATATATTACATATCCATTTTTTGAAATGTATTATGTACTCTTTTATTACTCAAGATTCATTTTGGATGGAGCCCTAAATGAGCCTAAAAGTTGGTATGGAATGTAGTCTTTGGACTTCACCTGAGTTTTATATAATGTGATTCTGAATTTTAATTCGGGTCCCAGATGGTTTATGTATACATTCATATTTGACTGCATAACATAAATTGTATTGAAAATAAGACATTGTAATTTTTCCCATGCTAACAATGGAATCCAGATCCTACATCAAGGCAAGTACGCTACTACTGAGTTAATTCTTGCCTTTCACTCTGCCTTTCTAAACTAAACTCCTAGCATTCTTCTTGCCTATTGTCTTCTTTCATGTTACTTCTTTTATTGATTACCCTTGTTCTCCTAGAATAGTATTCACATCCTCCTCTTATACTTTTAAATTGAAAAGTAATGTAAATTGAAATAAATTTTTTCAAATTTTCAAAAAAAAAATCACTCCTTGATATTGTAAATATAGATGTTAAGTCAACACCAACAAGATTATTGGTTGATGTTTTGGAAGCTTACTTTTGTTAATTCTTTTTTATACATAATGTGTGTAGTTTTCTAAGTCTTTCTACTTTATTCATTCCCATAACACATTTTAAAATATATTATCTATCAATTTTACATAGTAAATACTGATAATTACTTTTAAGGTACCTAGTTTTTTCCTGTCTTCATTTGTCCTCTATGATGGAGAATTTACCCCAATGTACTGCATTGAAACCTGATCAAACTCCTCAGTCACCTATTGCTTATCTTGGGTAACTGAAGGAATCAGTAGACATTATTGAACCAAAGAACTCTGCATTAAGAGTTGATTTTCATTAACTAAATTAACTTTACATTCAGTTTCAAAATTTCTTAGAAATTCTAAGGAATATCAAAACAGTGAAATGATTAAGCAAAAATATATATAATTATATTTTATGGTCTATTATTTTGAAATTACATCTTAATCCAGTGGTTCTCATGATGATATGGGTCAGAACTCTTATAGGGTTTGAATGACTCTTTTATAAGACCACCTAAGACCATCATAAAACACAATGTTTACATTATGATTCATAACAGCAAAGTTAGAGTTATGAAGTAGCAAAGAAAATTTTATGATAGGGGCCATCAAAACATGAGGAACTCTATTAAAGGGTCACAGCGTTAGGAAGGCTGAGGACCAATGCCTTAATCCAAGGCTAAGTAAACTTATCTTTCATGGTTTGAAATCCTGTTTCTGTTTGTACTGAACATATTATCAAAATATTTAAAATGCCGTCTAGATGATGCTAAAATCAGAGTATTTGTAACAGAACTGCCATGCTGTGAAATAAAATTACAACACAGGGTGCATTTTATTCTCTTGCATTTTCTAATTAGTTAAAGAAACCCATAATTTAAAAATGTAAGAGGATTAATAGCTAATGCTATTATTAGATAAAACACCAACTCAAAAGCAACTATTTAAATAAGAGCACCAATGAAAAAAAGCATGAATTCTGAACTTTTGTATTTGAAATCTGATTTCATGTTATGTCATGGTTCTGTTAATGTCTTCAAGAGTTAAAGGTAAGTGGGACTCTTTAAAATAAATGGCCAACTTAGTAACTGCCTTTAGATATGGAACGAGATTTTGATTACAGGAAAAAAAATCTCCAGTCACATTCATAATGCTAAATTATAATGTTTTTGTTTTGTTTTGCCCTATGTACATTCATTCTTAAAATTTTAATAAATAGTTACCATATGGTTACTACTACATTTACAAGTAACATACATTAACTCACCAATCTTAACAATAAATAAGGGATAAGTATTTTTCCTACATGTTAAATTGAAAAAGAATAATGTTTGTAGATTTCAGGTATGCTGGACAGTTTTATTTTTCTGCATAATATCTGCTGGAAAATCCACTCACTAGATGTGTTTGTTTTCAAGCATTGGGTGCATTTTCTTGATTGATGATTAATACAGAAATACAGCTCACTGTGGGTGGTATCACCCTGGAATAATTATTCTAGGTCTTTTTGGAATACAGGCTGTGAACCTTGAGAAACAAGACAGTGAATATCATTTCTCTGGGGCCTCTGCATCAGACCCTGCCTCTGCCTTCAATTCCTGCAGCAGACCCTGCCTCTGCCTTCAGTTCCTGCATCAGACCCTGCCTCTGCCTTCAGTTCCTGTTCTGACTTCCTTTGATAATGGAGTGTCATGTAGAATTATAAATAAAATAAACTGTTTTTTTTTCTGCCATTTATTTTTTTATCATGGTCTTTTACTATAACAGTAGAGACCCAACTAAGACATTAGGCAACTGCCGAAGATTGCCCAGCAAGAAAATGAGATTGAGAAGGAACTGTCAGGCAAATCTTTGTCCTTTGTTTCACACTTGTAAGAGTTCAGTTCAACTGAGTGAGTGTGTTATGATTCATTGATTTAAATAGACAAAAGAGCCCACTTTATTATTCTTAAGAGCCTAGCAATTTTCACTTGCATTCAAAAGGAGAGTGAAGAAGCTGAATAAAATCAAAGTCAAGAGGATAGGAAGCCATGCAGGGGTGCTGCTTACAGTTTTGTTTCTCATGGCTGCTTTCTTACAGAACCTAGGAGCACTAGCCCAGGGATAGTACAATTCACAATCGGCTCGACCCTCCCATATCAATCGTTAATTAAGAAAATGTTTTACAGCTGGATCTTTGGACAAATTTTCTCTCATTTGAGATTTCCTCCCTTCAGATGATGCTAACTTGTGTCAAGTTGACATAAAGCTAGTCATGGCAATTGATCCTTGTCAATTTGACACACAAACACATTACTGTTAAGCCATAAGCTTTCTTTTTTGTTTATCCACAGGAAGAAACATTAACATCAGTATCAGAACATAATTATTTTACAAACTTTTAAAGACACACAGTCTTTACAAATACACTTTACAATCTAGTATCTTTAAAAAGCCAAAGTCTCTTTTAAAATCTAAAATCTCTTTAAAATTTCAGTCTTTTATATGGGGGTTCCTCTTTAAAAATCAAACACACAAACAAACTACGTTTTTACTTCAAGAGGGCACACACAACCAAATCAAAGCAAAACTAAACTACAAAAGTGTAAATAAATTAACATCTAGTGCTTAGGATTCACTTACAATTTTGGGTCACTTCTCAAGTCTGCCCTCTTTTACACACTCAGCCTATGTAATAAGATCCGGATGGCTACTCCATTGATGTTGCTGGTCTTGGTAGTCATCCCATGGTACTGGCATTTCCACAAGGCTGTGGTCTTCTTGGTCTTCTGCTGCAACTAGGCTGTACCAACAGGCTCTCTAGGCCTCTCTTGTATATATATTTATACTTTATTTATTAGTCAGAAATAAGAGAATACCTTTGCAACAATTGATTAAGTATAAGTCCTCAAGAATTAACGCCATTATGTGGACACAGTTAAAAACTGAGGACACAAAGAACAAAATTTTACAATTTGACATGCACAGTCTCTAAAAATATCAAAACATTATCTTAAGCCCTTACGATTTTGATGATGTAAAGAACGAGATTATATGGTCTAGGCCTCTCTTAATACCAAGCCTCTGCTGCTCTCCATGACCCTTTCATGCACGTGAGCATGGGTAACTTTTATACTGCCAGGTTTGGCTGCCAGCCCAAGGTATAATCCTGACCACCTCTGGAACACATGTACTCTCAGGAAAAACTTCCCAGAAGATTTCACCTCAGTCATGCTAGTTTATTTTTAATGATTGCTAATTTCTCAGCTCCAGCTAGCTAGCATCAGTTATCCCAAGACAAAGGTTTTTGCTTTAGTGAGTCTGGACTCTGGTTAGTCATAATCCATAGCTTCAGCTCACCAAATATCACAGATTTCTCATAGAAAAGGCCTGGCAGAATATTTACTTCTCTCTAAAACATCACAAGCCAGGCTTTCATTGTCTGGACAGCTTTAAACATCTTTATTGAGTGTGAGAGTCATATTTATGAAGGTGAAGCAAAAATCACATAATTACATTGACTCTGGAGAGTCTTTGTACATGCCACAAAAGTTATAAAGATATATCAATTCTGTTTTCAAATATCTTTCTAGTCCACAGTCTTGTCTTAGTTTTCTAAGGGAGAAAGCTTATAATATTTCTCATTTTCTTAATAGCTCAGTGTGTTTTCATTCTCTGAATATAAGTCAGTTCTATTTTAAATTCCAAGACTCTGAGAATCTGATTCTTGCTTAACTTTCAGAATTTGTCCATTGTTCAGTCCATCTCCCTTCCCTTAGACTTGCCAGGAAGTGTTCACTTTTCTCAGACATACCAAGAACGTCTGCCCCTGGCAAAGGTTTTGCTCAGTTTTCTGCCTTAACCATGAACCTTTCACTTCTGCATTGATCCTTCCATCTTTATTTCAATATTACTTTCTCCATAAATAATCATGTTTACGTCAATAATGAGGGGAGTCACCAGACTCCTTTCTTATTGCTCAATATAAATCCCTATTAATGCTTTCAGTATCGAATAACTTGTTTATATTAGTATTTGAACTCTTTAATGAAGCATGAGAAGCTAAATCATGTAACCTTACATTCTATTATGTACAGTGACAGGGTCACCAAAGAATGCTAAATACATGCCACTGACTGGATGACTTAACAAATGTTATTCAGAAAAGGGATAGGTTGGAATCAGTGTTCAGGGCAATCTAAAAAAAAAAAAAAACTTGTATATATTGTAAAGTAGGAAATACTATGTAGGCAGAATCTGATCTGCAGACTAAAAACCTTTTTCGTAGTTTTAAAACATTAATTTTCTGGTTCTTTAGAGACTTGATGCCCCAATGTAGAAGAATGCTAGTGCAGTGAGGTGAAAGTAAATGGGTGGGTGGTGGAGCACACTTGTAGAGGTAGGTGGAGAAGGATAGGCTGGGGGACTGCAGAGGGGAAACTGGGAAGGGGGATAACATTTGAAATGTAAATAAATAAAATAATCAATAAAAACCATTAATTTTCAACAAGACTTCACCATCAGCACTTTATGCAATTCATAAATATTAACCAATGTTTCATTTAAGATGAGACAACCATATTTAAGCAACACAAAGTATTTAATAGACTTAAGATATACCAGATAGCTAACTACCTATGTGATTGGAACTGAGATCAAAATAACCTTTAGTGGGACATTTGTTCAGAATTAGGTTTAGTTGTATGATTGTGGAGACAAGTGTCTATTCATCTTACATATGGTCCCAATGATAGACCAAAAACAATTTCAACAATGTACAACTTGGTAGTGCATTTAACACCATCACCTATTTTATAAACTGAAAAACTAGTCTGATATAATTAAAGATTTGGGCAGCTCTATTTGCATATTTTTAATATAGTAACAGGTGTAGACAATTGAAAAATTGCTTTCCAGTACACATGTGCGCAAGCATGTTGTATGTCTAGCACTAAGGCAATGAACATTTGGCCAACGACTGCCTTGCTGAAATAATGATAGCACAGGTCGGGGTAATTTTCCTGTTTTGGATGCTGTGCAATGAGTTTATTTGCAAATCAATATAAATTCTATGGAGGGTGAAATTGAAACTTAGAGGTTAAGTCATGTATTTACAACAGGATATTAGTATAAGTGGATTTGTGGAACCCTATTCTGTAGGCATCTTCTTAAAGAAACACTTATATTCACAATTTAATATATTAGTCAAAAATTAAACATGTAAATATATAAATTATTTTGTAAATTTTAATTTCTCATACTGATTCTTCCACTCACTTTTTAAAATTTGCTAAAATAGTTTTTTGATAATAAGAAATATGTGCTAATACTCAATACTTCAGGAAATTTTTGTAATTGGATTACTATCCTCTTTTACTCCTGGTAATTTTAGTTTTATATGTATGACAATGTAATTATGTGCAAAGAATGCCTTTACTCAACATTGAGAAGTGTAATAAGACACTGAGAAATACATACTGGGAAATAAGAGATACTTGAAAAAATGATTCTACAGAATGTGAATGAGTATATACACATATTTATAATATAACTTCATATATGAAATGTATGTGCTAAATTTCACCACATTTAGAATTTAACTAAGAACCAAGTATGAAATAAGGGATCTGATATGACTCCATCTTATGAACCCTAAAGGGATGGTAAGTATATTTTAAAGGACAAATTAATACTGTTAAAAAGTGAAATAGAAGAAAACAACAATTCAGTTCTTAAAAGTTCAATCAGACAAATAGTGAAGTTAGAGAGACATTTCTCTCTCTCTCTCTCTCTCTCTCTCTCTCTCTCTGTGTGTGTATAAATATATATATATATATATATATATATATATATATATATATATATATATATATATATATTGGATAAAGGGATAAGATGAAAGCAAAAAAATTATACAATTTCACAGAATCATTTAAAAACTCCAAGACACTCCTAACACTACATATATGGGTAGCTGAGATTGTTTGCTAGAATTCCATTAATAAACAATTACAGATCCAAAAAGAAGCATTCAGTTCTCTCTGCTAAGCAACTTTCTTTCATCTATCCAGTTCAGTTAACAATCCACACAATGAGATAATACTAGCAAAGGAATGACAGTGTTAAACCATAGAATGAAATATTATTCAACAGTAAAAGACATGGAGTTTGGATTTATACTTAAGCATAGAAAAACTTGGAAAGTAAGTAAACAAACCTATATAGATATGAAATGGCAAGTGTGTAGTTAATATTGAGAGCCTATTAGCCTCATCAAGATTCAAAGATGGAAGACATTAGGAAATCAGTAGTATGAACATGGCATATAATATTTATTTAGAAGAGAGTAGAAAGATTTTTTTTCAATTTTTTATTAGATATTTTCTTTTTCTTTTTTTACAACTATGCCTTCTTCTTTTTTATTATTATTATTAGATATTTTATTCATTTACATTTCACATGTTATCCCAAAAGTCCCCTAAACCCTCCCCCATCTCCACCTTGGTCCCTTACCCACCCACTCCCACATATTGGCCCTGGCGTTCCCCTGTACTGGGGCATATAAAGTTTGCATGGCCAAGGGGCCTCTCTTCCCAATGATGGCCAACTAGGCCATCTTCTTCTATATATGCAGCTAGAGACATGAGCTCTGGGGGTACTAGTTAGTTCATGTTATTCTTCATCTATGATAATCATTTTACACTTCTATGTACATAGTGAAAAATGAATTGGTTACATGGATGAAAAAAAATGTTAATATATTGTATCTCCTAAATCCATAGAAACAAAGCATGATCTATGTGTATTTATTCTGTGCATACATTAAGCAAAATTGAGTGAAGACATGTGAAATACAGTTTAGGATGCATTATTTTGTTGGTAATTATGCAATGAAATTTCATTTGTTTTGAGTTCTCTTTTCAATCATTTTCATTAAATATATTGATATCAATTTTGTTTATACACCAAAGTTCAATTTGTTTTGAAATCTCTTTTTAGCCATTTACAACAAGTTTAATGACATCACCTTTCAAGAACCTCAATGTAATTTCTGGGGAATCTGACCATCCTAAAAAAAAAAAAAAAAAAAAAAAAAAAACATCCTGAATAGAAATGCTAAAATATCTTTCAACACTCACTAACTAGGAGCTCTATGCACATCACAAAATAAACATAAACTGCCCATGTGTCCAAAATTTTTAGTTGTCTTTTATTTCCCCTGCAAAAAGAAAAAGAAAAAAATAAGTGCTATTCAAATTTCTGTTACTCTACAAATATTAACAATCAACATACAATGATAGATGTATTTGAATTACTTTCATTTCATGACACTGTTTTACTATATATCTGTGGCTGCTCATAATCTCCTGACTCAGTCTCAAAGTTTTAAGATTATAGGATTATACCACATAAGGAGGAGGCCTTGTTCCATAATCCACTGAAAGGGTATACTAACTGTTACCTAAGAATTTCCACTAACTGCAACCCTTCACGATATACCATGTCTAAAAGTGCTTCTCTGGGAAACAACCTTAGAATGGATGAGCATTCAAAGGACATTCAATATCAATCAATATCATTTGAATGTTCATAGAACAAATAAATGTATAATTATACTAAGAAATACACAGAGGAAAACAGATTAATGACTACAAAGAAGATGAAGGAAAAAATAACAAAATCCAAACATACCTGAGTATAGAGAGATAGCTTAATGGTTACTATCACATTCTGCTTTGCCAATGGACCCAAATTTAGTTCAACCACTCACAAGAAGCAGCTCCCAATTCTGACCTCCACAGGCACTTACACACACACACACACACACACACACACACACACACCCCATATATATATATATATATATATATATATATATATATATATATATATAATCATCTCTTAGTAATGTCTTTGGAATACATTATAATATATTGCATACATAACACACATTTTTAAAAATACCATAAGATTTTTAAAAATTTATTATTAGAGAGTTTCTTCATTTATATTTCAAGTGTTATCCAAAAATCACCTATATCCTCTCCCTGCCCTGCTTCCCTACCCTCCCTCTCCCACTTCTTGGCTCTGGCATTCCCCTGTGCCGGGGCCTATAAACATTGCTAGACCAAGGGCCTTTCTTCCCCAATAATGGTCAACTAGGCCATCTTCTAATACATATACAGCTAGAGACATGAGCTCTGGGGGTTCATATTGTTATTCCATCTATAGGGTTGCAGACCCCTACAGCTCTTGGGTACTTTCTCTAGCCATAAGGTTTTTTTGTTGTTGTTGTTTGTTTTATTTTTAATGAAAACATGAAGAAAGGAAAATTTCATGAAAAGTATTGAATTAAAGTAGAAAAATTTAAAAAGAGTTCATAATTTAGTGAATACAGCTAGACTTGTAGGGTCTGGATAAAGGAGGCAGAGAAAACTGTCAGTGAAAGAGCTCAGGAATATATTTTATAGCTCAAGAACAGAATAGTTAAAATGTGTAGATCCTTGGCGACTTAAGCAAATACAATTAAGAATTGTGAATTCTGAAGAATTGCATGGGTGGAAAGCATTGCTGTGGACTCTGTATGTGAGGGAACATGTGAGATGTTTGTGGGAAACAGGGTATAGCAGGACCTATCACATAGAATAAGCACTGAACAAGAAGATAAAATAAGATAGTACAATATGGGTAAAAGTGAGGGGAAACTTCAACAAAAGAGGCTGTCATTGAAAAGCTTGTAGGACAGTCATACCAGCATGTGCTCCTAAGATTTTAATTTAAAAGAACTTTTTCTACAGCTTTTGGTACCATCCAATGACCATGGGGAGTAAAGGAACTAAAGTTTGTGAGAAGTGCATGCTGCTGGCAATTCAATGGGTGTGGTAAGTTTGAAAGTTAGGGAAGAAGCATTAACAGAAAATTCTTCTCCTATCTTAACAGTGCGTTTCCTGCACATTCCTGGGAAATATTGCATATCCACAGCTTTATGTGTACATGTAGCCACAGAGAATAAATCTAATAAGGATTCACCACTTGTTGTAGCTTTCTTTTTTGTTTCTTACAGTGTGCTTTTTTCTTTCTTACATTATACACCAACAATCTCATGCAATGCTTTGTCCTGGTAAATACTTAAGATTTCATCCTTGGAGAGATGCATCATAAAGGCAGTATGTGGCAAGACTTTATATAAAATTACAGCATCAGAAGAAATTTTGAGCTGACTTTATATAGTACTTTAAAGTAGGGGTTCCCATTACTCATAAAGATTTTATTTGGTTGCCAGGATACAAGTCAACTTGGAGGAAATAGTTGTAGGTTAGACAAAAATAAGTAAGAAGGCTGTCAGTCCTGTAAGTAATCAAAAATGGGTTGGCACCGCCCTGGTGCTTCACAGGAAGATAATTTGGGTAGATAGAGACAAGAGCAGGAGCAAGGTGTGAGTCTGTGGTAAAAGAAGAAGGGAGAGACTTCTGTGTCCTACTCAATCTTATATTTAAAATGAAATGTTTTCTCTTTTAGGTTTAGAAAATGGAAGGATATGGTTCAATGTCCTGACATACTTTCTATGATCAGTTTTTTTAAACCTTTAGTTTGCCTTGATTAAGCAAAAATCTGTTCCAAATTTCATTCTCTGCTAATGGACTAACTCCTCTTTTCAAATGAGCCTATTTTTCCTTGGAACAAACTGTACGTTTAATTTCATAAAGTATGGCAATTGTAATAAGGAGCAGGGAAATGAAAATCACAGTTGTACTTAAGCAAACCATTATTATGCTCATAAAGTAGTAGAGAAAATCAAATTTTATCTCTTTGAAAAACTCATCATCATGAGTTTTTCTCAGACAAAATATAAAATTTAAACTTGTTCAGTTCTAATGATTTAAGGATGAGAATATAAATGTCAAAGATGTAAAAATCCCTCACACTATGTTCCCAGCACAGCAAAATAAAACAGAACCCAAAACACAAAAAGACCCAAGCAAAACTGAAATGATTGGCATCTGAAAATACAGACATTCTTACACTTTTTGATCTTGAAAGTTTGTATGTGACATTTCTTCATTTGAGAGTGAATTTTACAATAGTTAAAGAAATAACAACCTTTGAAATAGAGAATAATATAAAAACCAAATAACATTTTTCTAAATTTTATTTTTAATTAATTTTTTTTACAGTCCATATTCCATTCCCCGCCTCCTCCAGCCACCCTACACCTGCTCCACATCCCACACCTCCTCCCTACCCAACCCCTTCTCCACGTGGATGCCCCACCCTCCACCCCCTCTGCCCTCTAAACTCTCTGGGGCCTCCAGTCTCTTGAGGTTTAGTTGCATCATCTCTGAATGAACACAGACCTGGAAGTTCTTTACTGTATGTGTGTTGGGGAGGGGGGTTCTCATATCATCTGTTGTATGCTGTCTGTTTGGTGGTCCAGTGTTTGAGAGATCTCAGGGTTCCAGGTTAATTGAGACTGCTCATCCTACAGGATTACCCAGATCCTCAGCTTCTTTCAGCCTTCCCTAATTCAACAACAGGGTTCAACTGCTTCTGTCCATTGATGGGTGCTAATATCTGCATCTGACTCTTTCAGCTGCTTATTGGACCTTTTGGAGGGCAGCCATGATAGATCCCTTTTTGTGAGCATACCATAGCCCGAGTAATAGTGACAGGTCTTGAGACCTCCCCTTGAGCTGGATTCCACTTTGGACCTGAACTGGACCTTCTTTTCATCAGCCTCTTCTCCATTTACACCCCTGTAATTCTTTCAGAAAGGAACAATTATGGGTTAGAGATGTGACTGTGGGATGGCAACCCCACTCCTCACTGTCTTCCTGCTGGAGGTGGACTCTATAAGTTTCCTCTCTCTACTGTCAGGCATTTCATCTAAGGTCCTTCTCTTTGAGTCCTGGGAGTCTCTCACCTCCCAGGTCTCTGGTGCATTCTGGGGGGGGGGGGGTCCCCCAACCTCTTATTTCCTTAGGTTGCCTGTTTACATTCTTTCTGCTGGCCTTCAGGACTTCAGTCCTTTTCCCTCACCCAATAATAGATCAGATTCCCCTCTCTTTCCCTATCCCCCCCTACCCATTTGCTTTCCCTCCCAAGTCCTTCCCTCCCACCCCACTTGTGATTGCTTTCTTATTTCTCCCAAGTGGGACTGAGGCATCCTCACTTGGGTACTTCAGCTTGTTCAGCTTTTTCTGTTCCTTGGACTGTTCTTGGGTAATATGCACTTTTTTTTTTCTTTTTTTGGCTAATATCCACTTATTAGTGAGTACATACCATGTATTTACTTTTGGGTCTGAGTTACCACACTCAGGATGATATTTTCTAGTTCCATCCATTTGCCTGCAAAACTCAGAATACCCTCGTTCTTCATAGCTGAGTGGTATTCCATTATATAAATGAACCACAATTTCTGTTTCCATTCTTCTGTTGTGAGACATCTAGGTGGTTTCCAGATTTTGACTATCACAAATTAGGCTGCTATGAACATAGTGGTACATGTGCCCCTGTGACAAGGTAGAACATCTTTTGGGTATATTCCCAAGAGTGGTATAGCTGAAACTTTAGGTAGATATATTTCCAATTTTCTGAGGAATCTCCAGATTGATTACTAGAGTGGTTGTACCACTTTGCAATCCAACCAGCTGCTATATCCACTCCAGTAGTGACACATGCAACAGGCCTCCAAAACCTGGGTGCTGTCCTGAGGTGAAAAGTTCACGGAAACTTAGTCTCCTGGAACCATGGCAGCCTGTATAACAAATGCTTCAATGTCCTTACATTAGTGGTAAACGGATCTGTGTGCTTTCCCTTAATATTGCTTTATTATAAGTGCTTCCAAGGATTGATTTTTTGATATATAGCTAAGTTAGATTCCTTATCAGTCCTAGGTAGTCCTTGAGCTGACATTTGGTTATGAATTCAGTAAGAATATTGCCTATTCAGTGACATTCAGAATTGCCTCTAATTACTTCTCTGCATTTTGTCTAAGATCAAGTGAAGAATTGTCTCTAGTATTGTAAAAGAGATCGTGGAAGAAATTAGGCATTACTATCTACTACACAGAGTTAGAAATCTCAGGGCAAGCTACACCCATATGCAGAAATTTACCATTATCTAAGAAGAAGGAACTCTGTAATCTAAGGAGGAACCAGAGTAGATACTTAGAACTATAGATAACTGAGCTATACCCATACACAAGAATTTACAACGGCCTAAGGGGAAGGTGGACTATACCATAGACTAGAATAGGAACTATGGCAAGGGCATGAAGCCCTTGCCTCTGGCTTCTAAGATTAAGCTGACCTTAGTTGGGGCTGCTTTTGATCCCAGTTTTTTTTTTTTTTTTTTCCCCGAGACAGGGTTTCTCTGTGTAGCCTTGGCTGTCCTAGAACTCACTCTGTAGACCAGGCTGGCCTCGAACTCAGAAATCTGCCTGCCTCTGCCTCCAGAGTGCTGGGATTAAAGGCATTCGGATCCCAGTTGTTAATATTGAATTTTATCCCAGTTGGTTCCTGCCAGCCCTTCCTGTTTGCATTACCCTGTTTTATGTAAGAATCCAGTAACCTCATTCTACCTTGCCAGTATGTCACCCAACTTCCCTATTTTCTTCTGTATAAAAAGTTTGATGTTCTATTTGAAAAATTACATTCAGATACACACTCCCTTGTGTCGAGTCTGTTTGTCACCCCTCCTTCTTGATGACTCTTTGCCCACCTGCAACCAAAAACCTGTTCCGTGCAAATAGGAGATCCAAAAGAGGTTAGTCTGAGGCAACCAGCAATGGGACAGAGTTCTTCTTTCTCCACATCCTCTCCAACATGAGTTTTCACCTGAGGTTTTGATCTTAGCCATTTTGATTGGTGTAAGCTGGAATCTTAGGGTTGTTTGATTTGCATTTCTCTAATAGCTAAGGACTTTGAACATTTCTTTCAGTGCTTCTCAGCCAATCGTGATTCCTCAGTTGTGAACTCTTGGTTTAGTTCCACACTTCGTTTTTTGATTGGGTTCTGTGGGTTTTTTTTCGTAATTAACTTCTTGAGTTTTGTATTTATTTTGGATATTAACCCTCTATCAGATGTTGGGCTTGTGAAGACACTTCTTCATGTTAAAAGTATTGGAGAGGTTAGGAATTCAAGGCCCATACCAAAACATAATAAAAGCAATTTACTGCAAACCAGCAGCCAATATTGAATTAAATGGAGACATACCTGAAGCAATCTCAATGAAATTGGGGACAAGACAAGGATGCCCACTCTCCACATAACTATTCAATATAGTATTCGAAGTGTTAGGTAGAACAATAAGACAACAAAAAGAGATCAAGGGGATACAAATTGTTAAAGAAGAAATAAAGGTATCACTATTGGCAGATGATATGATAGTATACAAAAATGACCCCAAAAATTCTACCAGAGAACTTCTCCAGCTGATAAACAACTTCAGCAAAGTGGCAAGATATAAAATTAACTCAAATAAATCAGTATAAAATATCTTGGAGTAACTCTAATCATACAAGTGAAAGACCTGCATGACAATAACTTCAAGTCTCACAAGAAAGAAATCGAAGATCTCAGAAAATGGAGAGATCTCCCATGCTCATGGATTGGCAGAATGAACATAGTAAAAATGGCCATCCTACCAAAAGCAATCTATATATTCAATGCAATCCCCCTCAAAATCCCAGCACAATTCATCAATGACATGGAAAGAGCAATTGCCAAATTCATCTGGAAGTCAAAAAACCAAGAATAGGAAAATAATTCTTAACATAAAAGAACAGCTGTGGGAATCACCATATCTGACCTCAAGTTTTACTACAGAGCAATAGTGATAAAAACTGCATGGTATTGGTACAGAAACAGACATGTTGGTCAATGGAATAGAAGTGAAGACCCAGAAATAAAACCTCACATTTATGGTCACTTGATCTTTGACAAAAACACCAAAAATATACAATGGGCAATAGATGGTGCTGGTCAAAGTGGCTGTTTGTACTTAGAAGATTGAAAATATGCTAGACTACCCAAGATACAATTTACTAAACACATGATACTCAAGAAGAAGGAAGATCAAAATGTGGACACGTCACCCCTTCCTAGAATTAAGAACAAAGCACACACTGAAAGAGTTAAAGGGAGCATTTGTGCAGCTCAATCCAAAGGATGGACCCAACGACTGCAGCTGCCAGGGATCCATCCCACAATCAGTCACCAAACATAGACACTATATCATATGCCAGCAAGAAGGTGCTGAAAGGGCCCGGATACAGCTGTCTCGGGGGAAAATATACCAATGCCTGGCAAACATGGAGGTGGAAGCTCACGGTCAGCTATCAGATGGAACAAAGGATTCCCAAGGAAGAAGGAGCTAGAGAAAGTACCCAAGGAGCTGAAGGGNAAAAGAAAATATGCTCATATTTGTCACTTGTACAAAGCTCAATTCCAAGTGGATCAAAGACATCAACATAAAACCAGTTACATTTAATCTAATAGAAAAGAAAGTGTGACAGAGCCTTGAACTCATTGGCACAGGGGGAAATTTCCTAAACAGAACACCAATGGCTTATGCTTTAATATCAAAAATTGATAAATCAAACCTCATGAAACTGGAAAGCTTCTGTAAGGCAAAGGATATAGCCAATAAGAGAAATTGGCAACCTACAGAGTTGGAAAAAATCTTCACCAAATATCTTTTTAAAATGCCCCAGTACAGGATAATGCCAGGGCCAAGTAGTGAGAGTGGGTGGGAAGGAGAGCAGGGTGGGGGCAGGGTTTAGGGGACTTATGGGATAGCATTTGAAATGTAAATGAAGAAAATATCTAATAAAAATGTGAAAATTTAAAAAAATTATATGAATATATTCATGTATAAATAACTATTTGGTATATTTAGTTCTGTAGCCCCAGGATGCAATCATACTTTTTCTAATATATTAATATAGAATAATATTCAATTTTCTATGCACCGTATGAATTGTCCACATTACATGGGCTATATGAAGTTTGTTTCTCATGGGTATAATGATAATATGATGAAAATCTGCTGTTAGCTCTACAGTTCACAGATGACATTATGGGCAGGGTATATTGTGCATGCATATTTGCAACAGTTGGCTAAGGAAGCGTATCCATGTATGTTCAGTCTAGTTTCTACATTACCTTTGTCCATCATGTAGTTCTGAAATTGAATTCTTTCCTATCAGCTTCACAGAGGACACTTATTTTTGCCATGCTGTAGATCATTTTGTTATGAGTATGTGTTCAGCTAATTTTCACTTTTATTTTTCATATCATATGAGAACATAATTACATCAGTCTTCCTTCTTTATCCCCCACCCCATCACTTCTTTACTCTCTTGTTTGATTTATGTTCATCTATGTTTACAGCAAAAAATTATTTTGAGGAAATTATTTGAGAAGAATTGTGATATTTTAAATTCTTTCCCATAATACTTCTTTTCTTGAGCTTGGCATAATATGCTCCAGCAGAAGTTAGAGACAGCGGCTCTGTGGGTAGTAATGAATCTTACTGTTTATAGAAATGTCCTACTTATTCAATCATGAGCAATTAATTTAGTTGTCCAACTGTGTCATGATGCAGAATCCAAACCTACCGTCACATTTGCAGAAAGTATTATATGAAGTAGTAATTTCATGAGAACACTGTCATGAGAGGGACGCAGCAAATGATGATGATTAGGATTAGTGTTGATTATCATCCATGGGGAGTGGGCCTACTTTCTGAAATTCTACCTCAGTTTTCTAACAAATGGGAGACTGTAAGAAAGAACAGTAGAATGACAAATGGTTTCCTATGTGGACTTTAATGAAATTGTAACTGTGGTATTTTATAACAGTGCTCTCTTTATCTCATTCAGTAACAAGTCAAAGGCACAGACAATTTTAATTACATGGAACCCATGGAAATAATAAATGATCATTAGCAAACATTTCCAGTGATTATCATGGTCTTCACACAGATTGTTGGAAATGAACTTCAATTTATTGGCTGGGGTTTGCAGACATAAGCATAAGGCCACATTCATCTGGTGGAGCTCCTGGGAATCTGGGAAGTGTCCATGTGGACTGACTACATCCCTTGCTGTGGCTCAGACTGCTCCTGTTAGAAAACAAGCCTAGTACTATTAAATGTTAATAAATTATCTATCATCTCACAGTTATTGTGGAGATTCCTATATTAATTAAGCTTTCACATTAGAAGAGCAAGTATGTAATCTAATGGGTGTTTGTTCCACTTTCACTAAAACACTGATGAATTTGTGCAGTGTGATTCTATGGCTGAAGCTGCTTTCTGCCAATAACTGCAGTTCAAATGAAATTAGGCAAAATAATTTAAGTAAAAGTATATGAATATTTAACGTGTCTAATACAATAAAATTGGATATACATAAATATTTTAGAAAGAAATCATAAAAATTTCAGCTTTAGTTAATTAAAAAACTATTAGTTTCTAGTTAAGTTAAATAGCATTAACACCGAAATGTGTCAGGGCTCATATGATAGGAGACTAGAGAAATAATCTTTCTTCTCCCAAGTTGTTTTGGCTTGTGCATGATGAAGCTAATGCACATCTCTCATCCAGAGGACACTGCTAGCTGAAAAGCAGAGGAAAGGGCAGTAGCTGCCAGCTTCTTCAAAGGAACGGAAGTCTAAAGAAAAACTACCTTACATTATTAGTGAAAGATTTCAAATTTACAAGAAAAGGTAATGCTATGGGTGGGCATAGGTGAATAGTTAAACATACAGATGCATGTCGGGTAAGAGAAAGAGAGAGAGAGAGAGAGACAGACAGACAGACAGACAGACAAATTGAGAGATGATTTCAGCACATGTATTACAAAATATTAGAGATTAGTTTTTGCACATCCAGGGATATCTTCATCTTTAACTACTGAGGTCATTTATAATATATCCTGCACAGTTTTGATGATGCAGGATTTTGTATATTGCACACAGTTAGGTATACCTCAATAAAACTGTAGATCTTACTCCATATATAAAATTCTGTTAGTTAGAAAATATTGTGAAGTATTTGATTTGTTACAAAAAATTCATATTTAAATCAATGATATTATTTTGTTTGATTAATGTTCTATAGAAACTTAATAAAAATCTAAAATTAAAGTAATTAACATTAAATATTTTCTTAAATTATTTAATAAATGCCTGACACAACATATAAATAATTTGCAGGTATTACTTTCTTACCACTTATTTTTAGAAGGAATGAAAATCAAGATAGTGACTAGTAGAAAATCAAGTAGGAATTAGTTTTTGTGTGTGTGTGTGTGTGTGTGTGTGTGTGTGTGTGTGTGTAGTTTTTTTATTAGATATTTTCTTCATTTACATTTCAAGTGCTATCCCATAAGTCACCTATACCCTCCCCATGCCCTGTTCCCCTACCCACCCACTCCCACTTTTTTGCCCTGGCATTCCCCTGTACTGGGGCATATAAAGATTGCTAGAATAAGGGGCCTTTCTTCCCAATAATGGCCAAATAGGCAATCTTCTAATACATATGCAGCTAGAGACATGAGCTCTGGGGGTTCTGATTAGATCATATTGTTGATCCATCTATAGGGTTGCAGACCTCTACAGCTCTTGGGTACTCTCTCTAGCTTCTACATTGGGGACCCTGTGTTCCGTCCTATAGATGACTGTGAGCATCCACTTCTGTATTTGTCAGGGACTGTCAAAGCCTCACAGGAGACAGCTAAATCAGGGTCCTTTGGCGTATCCTGGTGGCGTATACAGTAGGGTCTGCATTTAGTGGCTGATTATATGATGGACCACCCTGGTGGGGCACTCTCTGGATGGTCCACCCTTTCATCTTAGCTCCAAAATTTGTCCCTGCATCTCCTTCCATGGATATTTTATTCCCTACTCTAGGGAAGAATGAAGTATCCATGCATTGGTCTTTCTTGATTTTCATGAGTTTTAGAAATTGTATCTTTGGTATTCTAGATGTCTGGGCTAATATCCACTTATCAGTGAGTGCATATCAAGTGACTTCTTTTGTTATTGGGTTACCTCACTCAGGATGATATCCTCCAGATACATCCATTTGCTCAAGAATTTCATAAATTCATTGTTTTTAATAGCTGAGTAGTACTCCTTTGTGTAAATGTACCACTTTTACTGTACCCATTCCTCTGTTGAGGGACATCTGGGTTCTTTCCAGCTTCTGGCTATTATAAATAAGGCTGCTATGAACATTGTGGAGCATGTGTCCTTGTTACCAGTTGGAACATCTTCTGGGTATATGCCCAGGAGAGGTATTGCTGGATCAATATGTCCAGTTTTCTGAGGAACTGCTAGACTGATTTCCAGTGTGGTTGTACCAGCTTGCAATCCCACCAGCAATGAAGGAGTGTTCCTCTTTCTCCACATCCTGGCCAGTATCTGCTGTCCCCTGAATTTTTGATCCTAGCCATTCTGACTGGAGTGATGTAGAATTTCAGGGTTGTTTTGATTTGCATTTCCCTGATGATTAAGGGTGTTTAACATTTTTTTCTCAACCCTTTGGCATTCTTCAGTTGAGATTTCTTTGTTTAGCTCTATACCCCATTTTTAATGGGGTTATTTGAATTTCTGGAGTTTAGCTTCTTGAGCTCTTTGGGAATATGGCATATTAGCCACCTATCAGATATAAGATTGGTAAAAATTCTTTCCCAGGGGAACGCCAGGGCCAAGAAGTGGGAGCAGGTGGGTAGGGGAGCAGGGCCAGGAGTGGGGAGGGTATAGGGAACTTTCTGTATAATACTTGAAATGTAAATGAAGAAAATTAAAAAAAAAAGAAATAATAACAATAAAGGACAAATTAGTTTAAAATATCTTTCCCAATACATTGGTGGCCCTTTTGTCTTATTGACAGTACCTTATGCCCTACAGAATCTTTGCAATTTTATAAGGTCCCATTTGTCGATTTGTGATCTTACAGCAGAGGCCATTGCTGTTCTGTTTAGGAATTTTACCCCTGTACCCATATCTTCAAGGGTTTTCCCCACTTTCTCCCCTATAAATTTAAGTGTCTCTGGTTTAATGTGGAGGTCTTTGATCCACTTAGACTTGAGCTTTGTACAAGGGGATAAGGAAGGATAAATTCGCATCTTCTTTATGTTGACCACCAGTTGTGCCAGCACCATTTGTTGAAAATGCTGTCTTTTTTCCACTGGATGGTTTTAGTACCCTTGTCAAAGATAAGGTGACCAAAGGTATGTGGGTTAATTTCTGGGTCTTCAATTCTATTCCATTGGTCTACCTGTCTGTTGCTGTACCAGTATCATGCATTTTTTTTTTTTTTTAATCACAATTTCTCTGTAGTATGGCTTGAGGTCAGGAATGGTGATTCCACCAGAGGTTCTTTTATTGTTGAGGATAGTTTTTGCTATCCTAGGTTTTTTGTTATTTCAGATGAATTTACAAATTGCCCTTTCTATCTCAGTGAAGGATTGAGTTGGAATTTTGATGGGGATTGCATTGAATCTGTAGATTGCTTTAGGCAGAATAGCCATTTTGACTATATTAATCCTGCCAATCCATTAGCATGGGAGATCTTTCCATCTTCTGAGATCTTCTTCAATTTCTTTCTTCAGAGACTTGAAGTTCTTGTCATACAGATCTTTCACTTCCTTAGTTAGATTCACACCAAGGTATTTTATATTGTTTGTGACTATTGTGAAGGGTGTTGTTTCCCTAATTTCTTTCTCAGCCTGTTTATCTTTTGTGTAGAGAAAGGCTATTGATTTGTTTGAGTTAATTTTATATCCAGCTACTGCACTGAAGCTGTTTATCAGATTTAGGAGTTCTCTGGTGGAATCTTTAGGGTCATTTATATATACTATCATATCATCTGCAAATAGTGATATTTTTACTTCTTCCTTTCCAATTTGTATCCCCTTGATCTCCTTTCATTTTGGAATTGCTCTGCCTAGGACTTCAAGTACTATATTGAATAGGTACAGGGAAAGTGGGCAGCCTTGTCTAGTCCCAAATTTTAGTGGGATAGCTTCCAGCTTCTCTCCATTCAGTTTGATGTTGGCTACTGTTTTGCTGTATGTTCTTTTATTATGTTTGGGTATGGGTCTTGAATTCTTGAGCTTTCCATGACTTTTATCATGAAGGGGAACTGGATTTTGTCGAATGCTTTCTCAGCATCTAATGAGATAATCATGTGATTTTTGTCTTTGAGTTTGTTTATATAGTGGATTATGTTGATGGATTTCCATATATTAAACCATCCCTGCATTCCTGGGATGAATCCTACTTGGTCATGATGGATGATCATTTCTATGTGTTCTTGGATTTGGTTTGTGTGGATTTTATTGAATATTTTTGCATCAATATTCATAAGGGATATTGGTCTGAATTTCTCTTTCTTTGTTGGATCTTTGTGTGGTTTAGTTATCAGAGTAATTGTGGATTCATAGAACGAATTGGGTAGAGTACCTTCTGTTTCTATTTTGTGGAATAGTTTGAGGAGAGTTGGAATTAGGTTTTCTTTGAAGGTTTGATAGAACTCTGCCCTAAACCCATCTGGTTCTGGGCTTTTATTGGTTGGGAGACTATTAATGAGCCCTTCTATTTCTTTTGGGGAAATGGGTCTGTTAAGATTGTTAATCTGATCCTGATTTAACTTTGATACCTGGTAACTGTCTAGAAATTTGTCCATTTCATCCAGGTTTTCCAGTTTTGTTGAGTATAGCCTTTTGTAGTAGTATCTGATGATGTTTTGGTTTTCCTCAGGTTCTGTTGTTATGTCTCCTTTTTCATTTCTGATTTTGTTAATTCGGATATTGTCCCTCTGCCCTCTAGTTAGTCTGGCTAAGGGTTTGTCTCTCTTGTTGATTTTCTCAAAGAACCAGCTCCTGGTTTGGTTGATTCTTTGAATAGTTCTTTTTGTTTCCACTTGGTTGATTTCAGCTCTGAGTTGATTATTTACTGCCTTCTATTCCTCTTGGGTGAATTTGCTTCCTTTCATTCTAGAGCTTCTAGGTGTGCAGTCAGACTGCTAGTGTATGCTCTCTCTAGTTTCTTTCTGGGGGCACTCAGGGCTATGAGTTTTTCTCTTAGGACTGCTTTCATTGTGTCCCACAAGTTTGGGTGTGTTGTGGCTTCATTTTCATTAAACTCTAAAAAGTCTTTAATTTCTTTCTTGATATCTTCCTTGACCAAGGTATCATTGAGTAGAGTGTTGTTCAGTTTCCAGGTGAATGTTGGCTTTGTATTATTTATGCTGTTATTGAAGATCAGTGTTAGTCTCTGGTGATCTGATGGGATGCGTGGGATAATTTCAATATTTTTGTATCTGTTAAGGCCTGTTTTGTGACAAATTATATGGTCAATATTGGAGGAGGTACCATGAGGTTTTGAGAAGAAGGTATATCCTTTTGTTTTCTGCAGATAATTGTTAAATACATTTGTTTCATAACTTCTGTTAGTATCTCTGTTTAGTTTCTGTTTCCATCATCTGTCCATTGGTGAGAGTGTGGTGTTGAAGTCTCCCACTATTATTGTGTGATGTGCAATGTGTGCTTTGAGCTTTACTAAAGTTTCTTTAATGAATGTGGCTGCCCTTGCACTTAGATCATAGATATTTAGAATTGAGAATTTTTTTTTCCTTTGATGAATATGAAGTGCCCCTCCTTGTCTTTTTGAAAACTTTGGATTGTAAGTCAATTTTATTTGATACTAGAATGGATATTCCTGCTTGTTTCTTCAAACATTATGCTTGGAAAATTATTTTCCAGCCTTTTACTCTGAGGTAGTGTCTGTCTTTGTCTCTGAGGTGGGTTTCCTGTAAGCAGCAAAATATTGGGTTTTGTTTGTGTAGCCAGTTAGTCTATGTCTTTTTATTGGGGAATTGAGTCCATTGATGTTAAGAGAAATCAAAGAAAAGTTAGTGTTGCTTCCTGTCAGTTTTTGTTTTTAAAGTTGGGAGTCTGTTCTTGTGGCTGTCTTCTTTTAGTTTTGTTAAAGGATTACTTCCTTACTTTTTCTAAGGTGTAGTTTCCATCTTTGTGTAGGTGTTTTCCTGTTATTAGATTTGGATTTGGTTTTGACATGGAATACTTTGATTTCTCCATGTATGGTAATTGACAGCTTTGCTAGGTATAGTAGCCTGGGCTGGCATTTGTGTTCTCTTAATGTCTGTATAACATGTCTGTCCAGGATCTTCTGCCTTTCATAGTCTCTAGTGAGAAATCTGGAGTGATTCTAATAGGCCTGCCTTTATATGTTACTTGACCTTTTTCCCTACTGCTTTCAATATTCTGTCTTTATTTAGTGCATTTGTTGTTTTTATTATTATGTGTCAGGAGGAATTTTTTTTTCTGGTCCAGTCTGTTTGGAGTTCTGTAGGCTTCTTGTATGTTCATGGGCATCTCTTTATTTAGGTATGGAAAGATTTCTTCTATAATTTTGTTGACGATATTTGCTGGCCTTTTAAGTTGAGAATCTTCAGTCTCATCTACTCCTATTATCTGTAGTTTTGGTCTTCTTGTGTGTCCTTGATTTCTTGGATGTTTTGAGCTAGGATCTTTTTGCATTTTGTGTTTTCTTTGATTGTTGTGCCCATGATCCCTATGGAATCTTCTGCACCTGAGATTCTCTCTTCAATCTCTTGTATTCTGTTGCTGATGCTCACATCTATGGTTCCTGATTTCTTTCCTAGGGTTTCTATCTCCAGAGTTGTTTCTCTTTGGGTTTTCTTCATTGTTTCTACTCCCATTTTTAGATCTTGAATGGTATTATTTCAATTCCATCACCTGTTTGCATTCCTGTAGTTCTTTAAGGGATTTTTGTGTTTCTTCTACATGTTTAGCAGTGTTTGCCTGTAGCTCTTTAAGGGCTTCTACTTGTTTAACAGTGTTCTCTTGTGATTCCTTGAGGGATTTTTGTATTTCCTCTTTAAGGGCTTCTACCTGTTTAGCAGTGTTCTCCTGTAATTCCTTGAGGGATTTTTGTTTCTTCTTTAAGGGCTTCTGCCTGTTTAGCATTGTTCTCCTGTATTTCTTTAAGTGTGTTAATAATGCCCTTCTTAAAATCTTCTACCATCATGATGATATATGATTTAAAATCTGTGTCTTGCTTTTCGGGTGTGTTGTGGTATCCAGGACTCGTTGTGATGGGCATACTGGGTTCTGATGATGCCCATTGTTCTTGATTTCTGTTAGTAAGATTCTTATGTTTGCACTTCGCCATCTGGAAATTTCTGATGTTAATGTTCAAGCTGTCACTGGTTGGAGCTTGATCCTCCTGTGATTCTGTTAGCCTCTGTCAACACTCCTGGTAGACCAACTCTCCCCTGAGTTCCATTGATCAGAGTGCTCTCTGTAGGCAATCTCTTCTCTTGCTGGTCAGGTGTCCAGCAGACTGGAGCTCTGATTCACTTCCTGAGTTCTAGGGTCAGAACTCTCCCAGAAGGCTGACTCTCTTACGGGAAGGAATGTGCCCAGCAGTCTGGGTCTAAGCTCTGTCTCCTGGCTGAAGTTGAAGGACTGACAGGACCCTGACCAAGAAGCTCTGTTGCTTCTATTGCCCATGTGCTCTCCAGTGATCAGGAGGTCCTAGGTATGGTAGGGGTCTCATGATCCCAAGGTGATGCAGAGGACCCCTGGCTTAGAGAGCACTCTGGAGGCTCTTTGAGCTCAGAAGGAAGATGGCAGGGGTGGCCCCAGGTGGAAAAGACCCCAGTCTCTGTTTGGGTGTGGCTCCTTTGTCACTGTTCCTGCTGCCACAAGACCCTCTGAGATTCCTGCAGCTGACTCTGCCACCCAGGACCCTTAAGTGATCCTGAGGTCCTGCAGTGTAGAGAGCCCTCAGGAGGTCTTTGCAGCCTCTGCTGGGCTCAGAAGGAAGATGGTGGGGTTGGCCCGGGTTGGAAGAGACCCCCAACCTCTGGTCTGGCAGAGTTCCTCTGTTCCTGCTCCCGCTGGCACAAGACCCTCCATGATTCCTGAAGCTGACACTGAGCTCCACTCACCCGTAATCCCAAGGTGATCTGGAGGTCCCAGGGTGTGGAGAGCACTCAAGAGGACCTAGCAGCCTCCACTGGGCTCAGAAGGAAGATGGTGGGCATGGCCCGGGCTGGAAAGTAATTAGTTATTTAAGACATATCATTTTGAAATTATTCATCCATTATCAATTCACCTGTGACAGTAAAAATTTAAGTACTTGGATTCTTAAATCAGAATCACTAGTTTTGTCAAATACTTTTGCCTTGCCAGCTATTTAATCTTGTTTCTTCTCTGCCACCCAGTTGCTCCTGTTGAATGAGGAATAAATGAAGTAAATGAACTGCACTATGTAATACTATTGTACTTTTACCTACTTATTTTTATATTTACCTAGTTTTTAGTATTTTTTGTATACTTGATATATTCCAGATGCTATGATTACTACTACATTATCATCAGCTTTTTTGCATATGGACACCAAAAGATAAACATGATCATTAACAAATTGTTTAACTTGACCTGTAACTTCTGGTGGGTAATAATAGTGGAATTGAATTATAATTTTCATCTGTTGGTTTCAAACTTTACATTCATTTTTGCCACACTCAATTTACTCAAATGGTAGTATATATAACTGAAAAAGAAATGCTTGCATTATTTCAGTCTCACAGAAGTCTGGGAGTGTTATTAATATGTGAGAGTATCAATCATTGGGAGAGCTGGGGTAGGTAATTTATGGTTTTGGCACTCAAAGATTTTCTTTTTGGGTTTTTTGTTGTTGTTGTTGTTGCTGATGCTGTTGTTGTTCTTGTTGTTGTTGCCGTTATATTTCTTTCATCCTTTATGTTCAATGTCTCTTACCTTTACATCTATTGGCTACTGTTATTTATTTCTCATTTGTAACATTTTGTTCATTTTTCCTTTTAGAACATTCCAAGGTAAAACAAGAGTTGGTTTGGGGATAAGGCATACATCTATGAAGAGAAAAAAATATCAAGTTGATATAAAATAAAAATAACCCACTCACAAAATTTCTAACCTCAATTGCTTCCTGCCCACAGATGTGCAGGAATAGGGAGGAGCACAGATTGAAGGGTTGATCAACCAGTGACTGGCCCAATTTGAGAACGATCCCATCACTCTACAGTGACATAGCTGGGCAGGTAAAGCAGAATGGTACAAAAATATAGCTTCATGAGTCAGAGGAACTGACCTATTCAGCCTCAGTGGGCTCTCCTTGGATTCCTGCCATGAATTTCCTCAGGGACAGTACGTAAACTGTAATTCAAATGAACCTTTTGCTCTCACAGTTGTTTTCAGTCTAGATATATGTTAAAGAAGCAGGAAAATTATTAAGATAGCATTTTAGTCAAGTACCAAATAGTCTATTAATATACTGTCTGTCATTGAACTAATACCTGGAATTATCAAATTTTAAAGTCAATAATATATGTTACTCCCAATTTTTGGGATTCCTATCCTTCACTGTTTGGACTTATTGTTTTAGAACTATAGGTATATAACATTCTATAGTAAAAACCATTGGGACAGAAACTGTATCAAATGGCCAAGAATCTGGAAAAAAGGGAGTGAAGAGGGGATAAGCCATCTCAAAGCTCAGCCTCGGTGGCCTAATCCTTCCAAACAGGCCTCACCTCTAAATGTTTCTGCAATATTCTAAGGCACAGTTTTGGGAAATAAGACTCCATTTCCCTTTGGGGGAAGCTCAATATCTGAACTTTAGCAAACATATTTTTAAGTAAGAAAAATGGATGGGTGTAGCTGAGAATGGTAGGGAATATCTATAATATTAAAATCCAGGAGATTTTTTAAGGCTAGCATTTTATTTTCTGGTATCCATGCATGGTTCAAATTTTGGAAATTTTGGAATATTTGCATAGGTTTTACTGGTTAAATAGTCCTCATCAGTACATGGGAAAATATGAAATGACCAATCATCCAAAACATGTAAGCATCAATGTATTGCCTAAAGAGTTTAGGGATAAACAAAGAAGAAGGAGAAGAGGGTAAAGTAAAAGTAAGAATCATTGAAAAAGTCATAAGCAATTGTGACTTAATTAATATTAACTGTCTATCTAAAACAAATCTATAATAAGGATAGCATGTGCATAAATATAAAATTAAAGTGAAATTTTCATATATGGGATGAAAATGCTCCCTCCAAGGGCCAAAACCATTTAACAAAAACCCTAATATCTGTAATGAGAATGTTCTCTTTTGAGTGCCCAAAATATTATAAGCTATTCTTATTTTCTTTGCTTGACTCATAAAGATGTAAGATAAGTCACTATTGCTGTTGACACCATACACTTTAAACAGAGAACTTAGATGTTCCTGAGCTTGAGTTGAGCTGAATGCCTCTCTAAAGAAAATCTTTCATATCTGAAAGCATCACATGGGCTTCCAAAGGAGGGATGTCCTATCAAGCTATGATTACTATATCATACCTCAAGAACCAGCATGGTGCAATAATCCTAAGGGTACAATAGTGATATATACACCTTATTGTTAATAGTAGATCTGTACTTGGATATAAGACCTTCTCAACAACAATGAACTCAAGATGGTTATAGGAAACCTAAACTGAGTGCTGCTAATGTCCCTGATCTTAAAGTCACTTCTTATAGAACTCACTACAATCACTGGCATAATACCTAATCTCATTCTATGCATTCTATGTATTTGTCTTTGTATCCTGAGAAAGGGATAGTCTTCACAATGCATCAGGGAAATAGAGAACAACAAACAATAAAAGTGAAGAGTATAGAGCCCAGTCCCATTAGATAATTCTACAAAAAAAAACTTCAAAATGAAGGCTCAGACAACACAGAAGAAGAAGTGGAAAGACAATAAGATTAGTTACAACCATGGAATCTGTAAGGGTTTCCACTAAGTCCTCTGCACATGAGCTGTGATTGTTAAGCTTGTGGTTTCTGTTGAACTCCTAACAGTGGTACTGGGACTGTCACTGGCTTTTAATCTGGTCCTGGGACCTTTTGCCCCTACTGGTTTGCCTCATCCAACCTTGATACAAGGGTTTGTGTATTGTCTTATTGCATATTGTTATGCCATGTAGTGTCTGAATGATAATCCTCAGAGGCTTGCTCTTTTCAGAAAGGAAATGAAGGGCAGTGGATCTGGGAGAGAGGGGAGATGGGGGTGGTCTGGAAGGAGAGGATGGAGGGGAGGCTGCTATTGTGTTTTATTCTACAAAAGAAGTTTAAAGAAAAAATACAGAGTCAGAGGAGCAGTGAATTTTCTGTGAGACTGTGCTTCTGAGTTATGTCAGATGCTTTAAGTCTCACCAACATGACTGCCCAGACACAAACAGAACAAGGACAACCATAGATATGTCTGATTTTGCATTACACATTTTCTTTTTTTGGCCCTTGAGTGTATACTGATAAAGTTCAAGAAGATTTTTCACACCAGAAAGTTTAGACATATATTCTTGAAAGATGGTTTACTGGTAATAGCAGTAGCAGTGTTAAAGTAGAATTTAAAAGCAAAACTCTATTGTAACTTGATTATATTTTTTACCAGCACTAGAATTCTGACCATTTTACTTGAAATCTATGAATCCTAAGTTCCTCCAATGTTAGCTCGTTGTATGAGTTAAGTAAGATGTGTAATGATTTTGTAAACTGTGAAGTATAGATGTGGAGGATCTAAGTATCACATTCTATAGTGTTAAATAGTAGCAATCTAGAGATAGGAAAGAGAAGAATGGCCTTTGAACATGGAGTGCACATGATGTGCTTGGGAATCAGCATGTTCTATGTATAGATGTGATTGTAACCAGAGCATTTGGTATACAGGACAAAGATAAATTATAGGAGATGTAAAGTTACACTTGGGAATAAACTGACACAATCTTCTTTTAATCTCACTCAATATGCATGTTTTTATTATTTGGAATTACAGAGAGTTAGGAATGCACTCAGTAATAAAGTGCTTGCCCAACATGCACCAGGCCCTGTGTCTAATGCCCAGAAACACAAGTTAACAAGGAAGTCATGTGAAGTGATTCTGAGGTATGATTAACATATGCCATACCATATGCAGCACTGCATATGAAGAACTGACTTAGATATTATATGCAGCACTGCATGTGAAGAACTCACTTAGATATATTCTGGAGCCTGAACCAAAATAAGAAACAAAAGGAGAAAAGAAAAGAAAAGAAAAGAAAAGAAAAGAAAAGAAAAGAAAAGAAAAGAAGTCAAGGATATGTAGGAATATGTACTATACTTTTTTGATTTTCATAAGAATTAAGAAATCTATTTAGAAATTCAGTTAGTTGGAAAATTTCTATTAATTGAAACTAAATTAACCTTATTTTCTTTAACCAATGAATTTCTGAGCTATAAGGACTATATAATTCTCATGATGAAAGGGGTATCTCTGGACTACTTTTTTTTCCCCCTGAGGGATGAGAGAGAAGGAGAGAAACAGGAAGAATTTTTCTACTTGTACCTCTGTGTTCACCTGAAAAGCTACTGACTAGGAAGAGAAGTTTGAAGTTAATAGGACCATGGCTACAGAAAATGTAGGTTCTGAGGCCCACCTACAGCAATTCTAGACTATTATATACCTTTCTGAAGGGCCCAAGTAATGATAAACTTGGTCCACGTACCAAAACGAAAGTCTCACAGACTGAGAATTGAATGCCCTGACTCACTGTGGAGAACAAAGAACATAGAAATAGTACAGCATAGGCTACATGCATTGATGAATATTTGAGATGTCAGTATGACATCTCCTCCCAAATCGTAGTGTTCTTCAATGTTTTTCCACTTTCTAGTTCCATGAATAGGTAGGGAAGGATATGAATGATTTTATCCACTCTCATCTCTCTATGCCTCAGAAAATAGAGTTCAAAATCCCTCTCAGGGTACAGAGACTTAAAGAGCCAAATCTTGTGCTAATGTAAATGTTATTAATAGTGTATTCATTTAACAAAGACTCATTGTGGGTAAGAAACTCACATCACTACTTCAAAACCTAAACATAGCGTCAGTAGTACATCACCCCAGTATTTGAGATATTGAGGCTAGAGTATCAGGAGTTCAAAGCTCTTTGCCTCCATAGGATGTATAATAAGATAAGACCCCATCTAAACATCATAATCCTCAAACAAATATAAATAACAAATAATAATCACAAAAGTATGTTGATGGCACTAAACAATTATGTAATCTACTCAAATTGAAACTAAATATGTGGAAACTTTTATTCTAAGAGGCATAAAATATTGTTCACCTCACATTTTTATACTTAACTGAAGGCAAAGTGACATTTTTTTAACTATCTCACAATTTCATTATATCACATTCTATTTTTGTAAAGACTTTCAGAAAGTTGTTCCTCAACACTGTGTTCTAAATTGTGGGTTATCAAAATCACCACTAATGATTTATTCCATTGATTGAAGTGCTTAAAGGACTCAGCAGTAAAATGATAAGCATTTTGGGGATATTATCTGTGTGATAATTGAAGTCTTTAGAAAAACTGTCAGTAACAATTCTAGCTGCACTTTATTGCAAAAAGAAATGCCTCTTGATAGTCTAGATCTAAAGCAATGCTATCTGTAATCTGATTTTCTCATCTTTGTTAAAGTTGAAATAAAATTATATTGTTAGAGTAATGGAGAATAGAAACATAAAGGCTTGGAGTTTTGAGAACATATGCTGTTACCAAATAACAAAATAAAAGACTCTAAAATCCTAGACTTTGTGGATCTGGTGGATTACTGACATGAGGTCTCAGTGATGAGCTTTTTAGTGAGTGTGTGCATATGTGTGAGTATGTGAGTGAGTGTGTGCATATGTGTGAGTGAGTGTGTGAGTGTGTGCATATGTGTGAGTGTGTGCATATGTGTGAGTGTGTGCATATGTGTGAGTGTGTGCATATGTGTGAGTGTGTGAGTGAGTGTGTGTGTGTGTGTGTGTGTGTGTGTGTGTGTGTGTGCCCGTGAAAGAAAAATTAAATTATTTCTCTGAGGTTTAAGGCATAGGTAGTAAATTTATAAATTCAATTAACATCTAATATTTTCTACTTTAGCATACACATGTTAAAACTTTTCTTATAGTCAAAATTTGAAAATAATCATTACTATTAAAGGTTGGGAGATCAAAATACTGCTCAATCCCAATATGTCTCAGAGCAAATGAGAGGTTCATAGAGTTTATATGGCATATATACAAGATTCTATTTTATAGTTTGTGTTGTTGCTAAACTCTCATTGGTACTGTCACTGATGGTGGTGACCCATGTAAGTACTTATGACTCATATGTCTTGCTATGCTTTCTGTCATAGCTAATAAATACATAAACTCAGTTTATTCCAAAATGGAAAGCTTGTGGGATAACTGGCACTCCTCACCCTTTTCCAGAAAGATCTGTATGTAGGAGAGCTCACAGGAGCATAATAGTCTCAAATTTTCACTATCATTTCAAATATGGTACAATATTCAATAATAAATCAGTAAAGTCCATAAAATACATATATTGTACTTGTCCAAGTTTCCCAGTGATACCATTAAGTGGCAGCAATGAATTCTACAATTTGTAACTTTGTGAAATCCAATATTGCTCTCTATCACGGAAGACAAAGTTTCTCATATTTTGCCCTTGAATTAAAAAGAAAATTAATCATGACCCCAAACTAAAAATAAATAGACATATCTGCATTGTGCTTATCCAGTTCACTAATTTGTAGTATGTGTACTCTAATTTTTTTCATTGTATTATACCTTTATTTTCTAAACTTAGTAGCACTTAACTATTTACTTTCATTTCCATGAAAACATGATGTAAAAAAACTTACCACCTTACATAGAAGGAGCCTCACAGTCTTGAAGGGGGTGATCTTAGAAACCCAGCTGAGGATGCTGCGGACTGCTCCTCACACAGCTCAAAGGTATGAACTCTGTTATCTTAAGTTGATAGTCTGCTATTGCTGGTTCGCCTGACCCCAATTATTCTTTACTTCTCATCTTGAATTGCCATATTTTACACCACTCCACACCATCCTGTAACACAAGAAATATTTAAATTTTGAGATAAATTTTCCAGCATTCGTAAAGGAAATGGACCTATGGAAATACAGTGTTTCCAGGTACAATGTAGATAATGAATGCCACATAAGAGAGCTAAGGACTTTATTTTCAAGATGTTCTCTCTTGTTATTCTTTTGTTTCTTTGTAGCAGACATTAAATATATTGAAGTCATGTCCCGAGCTGTCTTTGTCTCTTCCTATGAAGTCATGAGCGATGTCAGATAACTTAATGATATTGGTGTGAAGCCTTGAACATGACACAATGCCATTATGTTGGTTGCTGAGGAGTCATGACAGATACTGATGACAAGGAGCAATAAGTGTGTCTCTGTTGTATAAAACAACAATTCTCACATTCAAAGAGGCATCTATATTCTTTCTCAAAGTAGCTATCTTTAAAAGATCAAGTTTTAATTGGATTGGACTTTATTCCTTCAAATCAGTTTGATCAGCCTATGTTGCTTTCAATAACTTTATGTTATTTCTCATTTGTAAAATTCTTTCTCAGATAAAGCTGTTTAGGTAAAAGGGTATGACCCTTTTTTCTGTAAAAGAAATCCATTAAATAAAAACTCAAAATATGTGAAACTAATTGTTACACACGAACTGAAGATTCAGTCTTTAATAACAATAAATCATTACAAAGCATAATTTAAATATTTGATTAAGGAGAATACTTACTAGAAGAGACTTAAAAGTTGTATAGGATTAAAAAGGTGAATGGTGAAGACTGTACCTGAGTGTTTTCAAGCTGGATAGTGACAATATTGATGGGAAGGTAGCAACAGACCATGTGCATGGCAACTCATCCACCGCAAACACAGGACCTGGCTTTGCTTCCTGGAACTCTGTGCAGTTACCTGTTACTCCTGAGTCCATTGTCATCCCACAAACCCTTTTTCTGCACACCAATGTTAATATAGTTACAATAACACTTAGCTCTGAATTGAAAGAATTCTATGATTGACCCATATAAAATAACTTACATCAGTTTCATCTTGGCATGCTTAACTTCTACTGGACATTTTTTTTTTTTTTTGGTGAGTAATTTCTTTCCATACAATTGGAGTATAATACTAAACTTGAATTTAAATGTAAATTTCAACATTTTGTCATATGAATACTTATGAAACTAATACTACAATTGATGACAGTGAATGAATATGACAGCTGTAAATGATTGTCCTTTTCAAATACACATGAGAATACTGACTTTAAACAAAACAAAACAAAACAAAACAAAGAAAAACCAAAACCAAAAATAAAAACAAAACAAAACAAAACATATAACTACTAGGACTGGCATCTATGGATAACAGTTAAACACTGCAAATAAATGTTCTATTTCAAAACAAACCAATACTTTGCAAAGAATCTGCAGTTTTATGTTTACTATCATATTTATAACTCAAATACAGAAACTATTTGAGCTTCTAATGAAGGACACATTTGTGTTAAATATATATTATACATAAATTAATATAATACACACACTCATATATATATATATATATATATATATATATATATATATATATATATTCAATATTGATCAGCCTGAAGAATTAAAGAATACTTCAACTTGAAACAGCATGGAAAAACTTGCAGAAATGTTGCAGATTTGAAATTTAGAAGGAAATATTGCAAATAAAAACAAAACAAAAGAAAGAAAACAAAACAAAAACCCAAAAGAAATATGTAAGTATCTTGCAAAGAATGACACAGTGATCAGCAAGAACAGTTAGAAGAAAGAAGGATCTCTCAGTCAATGTGGTACATTTTACATATACAGGTTGAATTCATGTTTTTGACATTTCATAAAAGGCAAAACATTATTTTAATGAAACTTTATAGAAGTCTTGAACTTTACTCATAGTAGATTTTAAATATTCTTACCACAAAAGAGATGAAATAGTTTCTTTGTTATAAGATAGGTATTCATTTTTCCCATTTAATTGGTAGCAATGGCATGTCACTCTTAAAAAAAATAGCATTAGAAAAGTAGAAATAGACTTGAAAATTAGATAAATTAATTTCTTATGTAGTTTATATCAAAATGTTATACTCTGCACCATTTATACAAAATTGCATTAAGAGAAATTTTATGCTGACAGGAAATGGACGTGAAATGGATGTCTCCTGAGAGGCTCTGACAGAGGCTAAAGGATACAGATGCGGATGCTTGCAGCCAACCATCAGATTGAACAAGCAGACCCCAATAGAGGAGTTAGGGGAAAGACTGAAGGAGATGAACTAGTTTGCAACTCAAGCAGATTCCAACAGAGGAGTTAAGGGAAAGACTGCAAGAGCTGAATGGGTTTGTAGCCCCACAGGAAGAACAACAATATCAACCAACCTTAGAGCTCCCAGGGACTAAACCGCCAATCAAAGAGTACACATGGAGAGACTCATAGCTCCAGCTGCATATGTAGTAGAGGATGGCTTTGTCTGGCATCAAAAGGAGGCAAGGCCCTTGTTCCTTTGAAGGCTTGATGCCCCAGTGTAGGGGAAAGTTAGGGCAGTAGGGCTGGAATGGATGGGGGAACACCCTTGTGGAGGCTAGGAGGAGAGGGGTCTGATAGGGGGTATTTGGAGAGGAAATCAGGAAGGGGGATAACACTTGAAATGTAAATACACAAGGCAACCAATAAAAAATCTAAACAAAAAAGAAAGATGTAATGCTGATGTAAAAGATTATTAAGAACACTGTTGTTTAGACAATAAAAACTATTATCTCACTAAGATAAAAATGAATGAAAATAAGTAAATAAATATTTATAGAATAAATCAAATAAAATAATTAAAATATAATCCAACTAGCAAAATCTTAGAGAAAAAATAACTGATAAAATGCTAGTTTCATAAAACTACAAAAAAGTTTTACAAAATCCAAACATTACTTAAATACATTAATATAACCAATTTAACTTTAGTGCAATAAGAGACACAGGAGGAAATAAATAAATTTCAGAAAGATAAAATTTTAATATTCCAAGAAGAATTAGCTACAGCAATGTACAATAAAAAAGGACAGTTGGTATTAATGACGGAGGGACATAAAGGAGCCTCAACATTTTAATACTGAATTTATGTTCTGAATACAATGATTTGTTTTAGTATTGACATCATACACATTGTCAATAATTTACAAATTTAAAAAGCAAAGTTAAGGATTCACTGCTATTTATTTAATAATTTAGTTTCCTATGATAGTATCTTGTTACTGAAAATTAGTTTTAGCAGATAAAAAACATTAGATTCGCCATCATCTGAAATAGATGACTTTTGTATAGTGATTGATTCATCTGTAGCATTTTGCATTAGCAAGGCTATGAGGCAGCACTGAATGTCCTTCTGAATCTGAGTTCAAATTTGTAAAGCATATTATAATTTGGAAGTATAAAACTGATAAACTGGAAATGCTTATTACCATCTTAGTAAATTAACACTTGCTTTACTCCAATATTTTCCAGTTTTACTTGAAAATCCCTTTAATATATTTTTAGGAAACCTTAGAGGTATTAATTTAGTCACAGTTACACCATGGAGAACACAGATGTTGCATTATGTGAATAACATCTGCTGAAACAGCTGTTGTCACCATTTTAAGTTCAAGTCATTGCCAAGAAAGCACTTTTCCCCATAGCTTTATTTGATCATTTTGGGAGAATGATCTGGGACCAAGTACCAATGCTAGATGTGAAGATTACAGTAGAGAGTGATTTGGTGGGCCTCAAATGGGCCTTCATGTCATTGAAAACCAAATTGTTTGACTTGCTGCCAGGGCACATTGGAGTGTACTTTATAGATATACTGTAAGGCTCTGTTAACAGTGTTGAAATGTGCCTCTGTGAAGATGATTGTAAACTCTGCAGTAAAACCTGCTGAAAACCAATCATTTAACAGGAATGGCCAGGCAACAATGCTCAATGCAAGCAACACCTCAAGGTTGACACAGACAGGGGAAACATGTTCAATTTGAGCAAGAAACTCAATAATGTTGGCAAGAAAAATAAACAACCACACGGTCTAGGTCAGATGTTTGTCTCATTCCTGTCATTGTTCATTTTGTCAAGCTTTTACAAACCTACACATGGCTTAGTAGAGGGAACCTCAACTGAGGATTTTCCTCATCAGTTTGACATGTGGGTATGTCTGGGGGACCTTTACTGGAAATATGACTCTTAGGCAGTTCTATATCTAGGCAGTGGTTCTGTGGTGTGTGTATAAGGAAGGCAGCTAAGCAAGCAGGGGTAAGTAAGTCACTCTGTTGCATTTCTCCTTGGTCTCTGTTTCAGTTCACACCATACTTGATTTCTTGCTTTCACTTTCCCCAGTGATGTGGATATAATAATAATACGAAAATAAAACTATTTCTCCTCAAGTTGCCTTTGGTCATGGTATTGATCACAGTAACAAAGAAGCATACTAGTGTTGCCACACATTTAACATTCTGTTTAAATCTATTTTTGCAAGTAAAATTTAAAAGTTAAGCATTATAGTCACTTGGTTTATACATAAAGATTAAACAGATATTCTAACATTAACCATAATTGTTACCAATTATTCTCCATGAGAATGAGACCAGATATATAATTATTTATTTTGTACTTTGCCTCACGAATGTAGCTTGCAATAGAAATGAACAGTAATTTGAAGGAATTCCTTCAGGCTATTATGACCTAACCATCAAGAAAAATAGAAGCTGAATCTTGATGTTAAGTATAATAAATTCAACTCTTTAAACTGTGATACAAAGAAGTTCCCACTAAGGAGCAGGATATTAAAAAGTTCTAGGTCCAAATACTGTATAACCTATGTGTTAATGACTTGTAAAACCATTTATTTAAAAATTGATTTAAATGCACTATGGGGTTAAATGTCTTCTTTTTTAAGGTAAACGTGATACTTTCATACTATTCATGCTAAGTTTGTAAAGTTTCTTGGGAACACATATCTGTACTTGCTTCAACTAGGTCTCTCTCCATGAAGAGGTCATAAACTACTAGTGCTAAGAGTGTTACCAAGACACTATAAAAGGAAATTCAAGTATACTTGTGCAGTTTTGACTTCATAGAATGTAACTTGGATGAGTTTTAACCTTGAAATATTAAGACTAAGAATGTAATATAAATATGGTTGAAAGCTGTAAAGATGGGAACTCTGACATTAAAATAAATAAGATGTTCTAGAGCAGTGGTACTTTCTTTTCCTGTTGGTCACAACCCCTTTAGCAAACCTATGTTCCCAAAAATATTTACTGTAACATTCATAATAGTAGCAAAATTACAATTATGAAGTTACAATAAAAGTCATTTTGTAGTAGGCGATCCCAACCTCCATGAGAAAGTATATTAAAGCATTAGGAAGTTTTAGAACCACTGTTCTAGAGGGAAGTACCTAAGTCATTGGAATCATAAAGGGCCTCTCTCCTGATTATTAAAAAAAAATCTGCTTTGTTATGATCTGCTCTTCCTGGACGTGGCTCATGGTCCATGTTTATAGTGGTGCTGTTTCCTTATTCCCTTTCTGGTTCTCTTTCTACATATTTAAACCACTGATTCTCCTTTACTATATGTGCTAGATGGTTTTGTGTGTCAACTTGACACAAGCTGGAATTATCACAGAGAAAAGAACCTCAGTTGAGGAAATGCCTCTAAGAGATCCAGCTGTAAGGCATTTTTTCAACTAGTGATGAAGGGAGAGTGGCCAGCCCATTGTGGTTGAAGCCATCCCTGGGTTGGTGGACCTGGGTTCTATAAAAAAGGATGCTAAGCAAAGTAGAGGAAGCAAACCAGTACATAAGACCCCTCCATAAACTATGCATGAGTTCCTATTTCCTGACCTGCTTGAGTTCCAGTCCTAACTTCCTTTTGTGGAGGACAGCAATATGGAAGATTAAGCTGAATAAACCCCTTCCTCCCCAACTTGCTTCTTAGTCGTGATATTTTATGCAGGAATAGAAATCCTGAATAAGATAAATTGGTATCAGGAGTGGGATGTTCCTGTGACAACCTGACCATGTTTGGGGGAGGACTGTGGAAGGACTTGGTAACACTGAGCTAAAAGAGTCATAGGAATTCTAAGAGCTCTGTGGGATGTTCTGTAGGAGCTTGGAAGATAATGTTGAGAATAGTGCAGAAAGTGGAAGTCTGGCTTGTGAAATTTCGGATGGAAGATTAAAGACTCTTATCAAGATTGTTGGTATTTTGATTGTGAAGATTCTGTGGTTTGGGTTAGCTGGGGCTGAAGAATCAGCTGTAATTAACAAAATACCAGAACTTCTGAAGGAAAACCTTTGCAATACTGGGGCTATTGATGCTGGTTAGCTGGAACTAAGAAATTAGTGGAGATTAAGAAGAGACCAGCATCTTTGAAGTGAAATCTTCTGGGAAGTGTTTTCTGAGAGCACAAACAATCTGTGTCCAAGAGATAGCCAAGGCCATATCTCTTGCTGTGTCTAAACTTGGTAATGTATAAGAATCAGCCAGGTGGTACTGGCTTTGAAGACATGAAGGACTCATGAAGAGCAGCTGAGGCTCAGCACTGTGAGAGGTCATGGAAGGTCATTTGTGAAGGTGCAGGCTCACTTGCAGTTGATGTCCCAGGACTGAAGGGGTCATGTAATGGAGTTGAGGCTTGGTACCATGAAGAGAGCCTATGAGATGCTATAGTTGCAGCAAAGACAACTGTGTTTTGGAGATGCCAGTACCATGAAAGCATCACCAAGAACAACACCAGCGGTGAGATAAAGGCAGCTGAAGCCTAGAATACAAGATGTGTGCTACAAATGACAGAGCTGGAGAAGTAACTTAGCCCTTGGAGGGGCCCAGAAATCATGAGCAAATCCCAGAAAACTGAATGGTTAGAGTTTGATTTTGCTTTTGATTGTGATTGTGCCAGGATATCTTTCATTCTTAAAAGAAGAAAGTATGTTAGTGGAGCCCACAGTTAAGAGACCTTGTATCGGAAAAAAAAAAAAAAAAACCTGAATTTTAAAAGAGATTGGATATTTTAAAGACGTTGAAATTGTAATATGTAATAATTTGTAAGCCGGGTGTGGTGGTGCACACTTTTAATCCCAGCACTCGGAAGGCAGAGGCAGGCAGATTTCTGAGTTTGAGCCCAGCCTGGTCTACAAAGTGAGCTCCAGGACAGCCTCTCTATACACAGGGCTATACAGAGAAACCCTGTCTCGAAAAACCAAAAAAAAAAAAAAAATTGTAAAGAATATGGGAATTGTAAAGTTATTTAGATCTTGGGATGATTAAGAAAGATAGGTTTGAGGCTTAATAGTGATGTGTTTGGTGTTAAGTTGACAAAGAGTCTATTGTACTGTCTGGTTTTGTGTTTCAACTTGACACAATTTTAATGTATCACAGGGAAAAGAGCCTCAGTTGAGGAAATGCCTCCATGAGATCCAGCTGTAAGGCATTTTCTCAACTAGTGATGAAGAGGGAGGGCCCAGCCCATTGTGGGTGGTGTGATCTCTGGGTTGATGGTCTGGGATCTATAAAAAAGCAATCTGAGCAAGGCAGAGGAAGCAAGCTAGTAAGTAACATCCCTCCATGGCCCATACACCAATTCTTGCTTCCTGAGCTGCTTGAGGTCCAGTCCTGACTTCCTTTGGTAGTGATCTGCAAAGTGGAAGTGCAAGCTGAATAACTCTTTCCTTCCCAACATGCTTCTTGGTCATACTGTTTTATACAGGAATAGACACCCTGAATAAGACACTATGCTACATACAAGTGTGACTCCATTGGTCTCTGGAGTTTAAAAGTTTACAGATGCCATACGGAAGTTGATACGAATGGTTTTTGTTGTTGTTTGTCTTAGAAAGCTATGTATATTGTCAAGTTCACTCTTAAAATGTGGGTACGATTGTGCAGTGCCAAGTAATCAGCCTTGAATTATAAACAAGTAACATTATATATATCAATGGGTTATATTTAGAACTATGTATCTATAAATTCATATATACATGTAATAATAATAATAATAAAAAAAGCCAGGAATTTGAAATGGAGGGCAGGGATATATAGAAGGATTTGGAGTGAAGCAAGTAAGGAGAGAAACATGGTAATTAAATTTTGATCTCAAAAACAAATAATAAAATTAAAATATTTGTTAGTTAGAAATTTTGCACATGCCCCAACTTGTAGGAGGCAAGAGGAATATCAGCTCAGGCAATTAGTTGACAAAGTGCTTTGCTACATGTTGCTGTTTTAATTCCTAAATACTTTAAATTGGGTGGAAAACTTGAAGCCTTGAAAGGAGTGAAAGATACTGGAATGGCACTTCAAGCTGTTTCATTGCTCTGTCTCTGACTCCCTGGCCAGGTCTTGATTTCCACAAAAGGAGACACTTGGCCATGGTATGAATACTTATCTATGGTTTGGGAGAAACAGGAATCTGAGTGCTGTAGTTGTTTTGGAGTTTAAAGGAATGTACTTTCCATTTGTGTACGTGTTTATTTATTGGTTTATTTATATTATTAAAATTTTGTACAGGGAAGGGAAAGAAAGGTAGATATAGAGGAGGGTAAGAAGAGATAATGGCAGAATACAAGTGGTCTGAGAAATAGGAAAAATGATTCTTCTTTTGAATATGGAGAAGGACAAATACAGGAGAGAGAATTGGGTATTATAATAACAATGTATTTGATTATAAAAGACATCAGGAATAATCTTATTAACTATTAACCAAAAAACCTATAGTGCATGTAATTCAATATATAAATAAATATAAATCGTTTTTCCTTTTACTAAAAACAGATGATTTTTGCACAATGTAACCTGATTATGTTTCCCATCCCTCTATCCTTCCTAGTACCACCCTCTTCCTCTCCCATCATGATCCACTCATATTTCGTGGCACTTTTTAATGGTCAAGTCTTGTGGCTCTTAGATACTGAAAGGCCAAGATAAAAACAGATAAAAATAAAACAGGATGAGCTTGCAATCCCACCAGCAATGGAAGTGTGTTTCTCTTTTTCCTCATTCTCACCAATATGTGCTGTCATCTGAGTTTTTGATCTTAGCCATTCTGACTGGTGTGAAGTGGAATCTCAGAGTTGTTTTGATTTGCATTTCCCTGATGATTAAGGATGGACATTATGCTAAATGCTTCTCAGTCATTTGAAATTCCAACACTCTGGAAATCAATCTGGCTGTTCCTCAGAAAATTGGAAATAGATCTACCTGAAGACCTACTAAACTACTCTTGGGCATATACTCAAAAGGTACCCCGCCATGCCACAGGGTCACATGTTTCACTATGTTCATAGTGGCCTTTTTGTGATAGCCAAAAGGTGGAAACAAGCCAGTTGTCCCACAACAGAAGAACAGATACAGAAAATGTGGTTTATTTACACAATAGCATACTACTCAGCTATTAAGAGTGAGAACATCCTGAGTTTTCCAATCAAGTGGGTGGAACTAAAAAAAATATCATCCTTAGTGAGGTAACTCAGACCCAGAAGTACATGCATGGTATGTACTCACTAGTAAGTGAATATAAGACAAAAATAACCAGAATGCCCAGGATACAATACACAGAACTCAAGAAGGTAAACAAGCCAAAGGGTCAAAGTTAGGATGCCCCAGTTCTCTTTGGAAGGGAAGAAGAAAGCAATCATAGGGGGCAGAAGGATGGACCCGTGAGAGAGAGGGAACAGGGAGAGGCAAAGTGGAACATGATCAGGTACTGGGGGTGATCAGAAGTGAAGCCTCGAAAGCCAGCCAAATAAATAGAAACAGTTAATCTTGCTAGGTAGGAGGTGGAGGAACCCTCTAGAAAGTACCAGAGACCTTGGAGGTGAGAAGTGCTCAGAACTCAGAGGGATGGATATTAGATGAAATGCCCAACAGTGGAGAGAGGATACATGTACAGTCCCCCTCCAGTAGAAAGACAGGGCATTGAGTGGAGGGATGGTGTTGCCATTGCAGTCAAAAACTCTGACCCAGAATTGTCTCTGCCTAAAAGAGCCACAGAGACCAAAATGGAGAAGAACCTGAGGGAAAGGAGGTCCAGTGAATGATCTAAATTTGGATCCAGCTCAAAGGGAGGCATCAAGGCCTGACACTATTACTGATGCTATGGTGTGCTCACAGACATTAACCTAGCATGGTTGTCCTCTGAGAGGCTCAATAAACAGCTGAAAGAGCCAGATACTAATACTTACACCCAAACATTAGACTGAAATAGGGGACCCCTGTGGTTGAATTAGGGAAAGGCTGGAGGAAGTTGAAGAGGAGGGTGACTCCATAGAAAGACCAGCATTTTCAACTAACCTGGACATCTGATATCTGCCAGACACTGAGCCAACAACCAGACAGCATACACCAGGTGATGTGAGGCCTTGTCTGTCCTCAATGAGTGAAGAAGCACCTAACCCTCAAGAGACTTGAGGCTCCAGGGAGGAGTGAGGCCTGGTGGAGTGTGGAGGGGGGTGGAGACATCCTGTTGGAGACTGGGGCAGAAGAACAGGATGAGGAACAGTTGGAGAATTAACCAGAAGAGGGACAGCAACCGGATTGTTAAAAAAGATTTTAATAATAATAATAATAATAATAATAATAATAATAATAATAATAAATTTGCAACAAAAATAGAATGAGTGACTGACTAGGTAATGGCAAATGTTCTCCAGTGTTTGCCATACAGTGATGGGTACTTATACAGGCAGCTAGATTTTAGCTGACTTCAATTTAGTTGTATAATCAGTAGGTCAATTACATAATATTTTTGGATTTCAGCAATTTTTCTATACTTTCAGTAAAGGAAAAAACACTTAGGGAAATCAAGCACAGCACAGAACACCATTTTTACTTAGCAGCCCCTCTGTGTTCTACTCTCCACTGATGTGATATGCCGAGAATTTTCACATTTGAAACCATTAACTTGCACACAAATATAGATTGTAAAAATGTAGTGTATAAGTATTAAAAGATGTTTTGTTTAATGAAGTTAGTTGTCATGATTGGATGTATATGTTTTCTTAAATACTGAAGTAAAAGAACCAGGGTTACAAAGCAAAATGACATCTATCCTCCCATGTGTGGCAACATAAGTTTAAAGTTATTTTTACATGAGGTTTGTCAAAAAATATCTAGAAAAATTTGGTGTCAGTGAGTAGTTTATCTGTGAGGACAGTTTTATGTCTGTAAAGGGATTTAGAAGGACAATTAAATAAATGTGGTGTAGAGAAATAGAGTTTATGGAACAAGAGTGGATTCAGGGTGGCAATTAGCTACAGGGATTCAAGTGCCCTGTGAGGGTCATAGATAAGATGGTGCATGCCTGCTTGGGTCTAGTGTTCCAACAGTACTATCAGTCAACAAATGTTGAACAGTTTTACTTTGGGACTGAGAAGAAGTAACTGTCCAGAACAAATATTTCTGAATCAAAATTAAACAAGCTTTATTTTCTGTCAGACAGAGCTATCTCACTTAAGTGGGGTTTAGGAAAATAGTATTGAACATGGGGAAAAATGGGTCTCTTATTGTTTCCAAAACTGCAAAACTGGGTTGGAGCAATGATTTTTTTGTGGCCTTCTTTGAGCAATATGGAAAAACAAAACAAAACAAAACAAAACAAAACAAAACAACAACAAAAAAAAAACCTCCAGAGAAGAGATATTAGTGAAACCTATGAAAGATGGTTGATTTGAGACTTCAGAGAGAAAATATTTATGCACGATGTGAGAAGGGAGACTTTCCATTGCCGTTAACATTAAGCAATTTCAGATATCCAAGGTGCATTTGGATATGCATATTCACTACTTGGAAGACTGTACTAGGATGAGAAATTTAGATTATGAGTTTATAACTTGAGAGCAAGATGCACAGAACTAGGCTCTGAAAGACTGAGTTGAAGGGAAAGGCACAAGGGAATTAACAAAATAGGGTAGGGTCATACAGGTTACTATGAAATTATGGCATAGTGCGGAGGGCATGTGATCGAGATGGAAAATATTAACACTGTACAATATTTTGAAGAATTCACCAAGACATGCTATACAGTAGACATCATGTTGACATTGATTTGGAAAGTAAGCCAGTCTAAGGACTTTAGTGCAGGAGTAGTGCAGCAGAGGAGACTGTGATAGTTTTAGAAGGAATGTATCAACTGAAAGGCATTTTCTATTGGGGATGACATTAGCTGAAATACACAACAAAGAGGAGATAGAACCTGTAGAAACCATTTGGAGAGGTTAGGCATGGTCCCTGTTTGAGGGATGGAGCCACTCACCCTTCTCAAAAACTTTAAAGCAGAACTGCTCTTGTCTAAAGAAAATAAAGGGACAAAGAGTGGAATAGAGACTGAAGGGAAGGTTATCTAGAGACTGCCCCATTTGAGGATTCTTCTCATATGCAGCCACCAAGCCCAGACACTATGGCTGATGCCAATAAGTGCTTGCTGACAGGGACCCAAATGGAGGAGTTAGGGGAAGAACTGAAGGAGTCGAGGGGGTTTGCAACAACATAGGAAGAAAAACAATATCAAATAACTGGACACCCCAGAGCTCCCAGGGACTAAACCACCAACCAAAGAATGCACATGGAGGGACCCAGCTGCATATGTAGTAGAAGATGGTCTTATCTTGCATCAGTAAGAGGGGAGGCCCTTGGTGTTGTGAAGGTTTATTGCCCCAGCATAGGAATATGCTAGGGTGGTGAGGAGGTGAGTGGGGCAGCACCCTCCTAGAAGCAAGCGGTAGGGGGAATGGAATAGGGAGGTTACAGAGGGGAAACCAGGAAGGGGGATAACATTTGAAATGTAAATGAATAAAATAACAAATAGAAAATTAAAAAAAAAAAAACAAATATAGGGGAAATAAAAGAAAAGCATTTTCATTGTCATTAGATTAGTGTGAGATACTTAACAGATCCAAAGTTTAATTTGCTTAAAAATAATCCAATTAAGTAAGCTAGAGAATACCAGAGAAGGAAGAAGTAATAAACAATACAATGTTACTTAAACTTTTGGGAGTATGGCACCCCAGACAAGGCTTAAGGACAGAATTATGAAAAGAATGTAGATCTTAAAACCTTGTTTTGAAAGCCTCCAGAGTGAAGGAGATAGGGAGTCCTACAAAAGAAACTGCATTTTCATTTCTCTTTGTTATTTCTCTGTGCTTAGGTACTGTATTAATAATGGAAAAGTAAGGTAAGCCATGGATTTGGAGCCACACAATTATTGTGAATTCTAACAGGAAAGTTTAGCTGGATTCCTTTCTGCTATGACCTTTTCATATTGAAGGTCTGTATAATTATATCACTTCAAGCATTTTCACTTTGATCATAGTGATTTATCCAAGCTCTAGAACTGGATTTCTTGCACCAATTATGGTTTAGCAAATACTATGTGAATAATCTGGAAGAAGCATGCTAAAATTACAATATTTTAACTATAGGACTGGCACAGTAGGAAAAAGCACATGAGAATTTTCATGACTAAATGATAAAACATATTTAAAGTGAAACATAGTTACAGGTTAGTTATTCTCTGTATAGTCTGAACCTCTATTGTTTCTTGTCTATATTACTTTGCATTATGAGTGAAACTTATTTATAGCATAGACATTCTTTGTTTATTCTGAATCTCTATTGTTTCTTGTCTGCATTACTTTGCATGTAACTTTATTTTAAAAACTTCACCTTCATCTTTGAAGGTCAAATCTCCAGGGGGGGGGGGAGGATGTTAATTTAAATAGGAACTATGATTTCAATAGCCTCAGCCCCAGCTTTCATTGCTGTATAAGAAGCTACAGCACAGAGGTATGCCTTGACATTTTTAACAAGAGTATAAGGAAAATTGAATCTTTTGGTGATGAATCACAAGGAAGAAAACAGGGGAAAATAAAAGAGAATAAGTGTAGTGATTAAGTATTTTAAAAATTTGTTATTTATATTTTATAACACTTTAATAGTTTAATAGTATGATCATTTGTATTGGAGAAAAATAAAGATAAAATAGAGTGTCTGATAAAAATAATTGAGTATGTAGAGTAAATTTTGCAAGTACATGAATTATGCCTGGTTATGGAGTATGTTTATGGAAGGCAAATAAACATCACGACATTTAATGAGTACATATTTTTCTTCAAAAGCATTTACATGCATTCCTTAAGAGGATTACAAATGACATTTTGGAAAAAAAATGTGAAGTAAATTTTTCAAAAAAGATATGCATGATGATCAAAATTAATGTTTGAATTAAGGTAATGAATTCTATCCTCTTTTACATCCTTGACAAGCAACATATTAATGGTTCTCATTTTGCCTGATATTTGATAAAGCTAATAATTTTTTTTCACAGAGGTTAATGCCTCAAAACTAGTCACATACTTCTTTGTGAAAGGTAGGGAAAAGTCCTTTAAAGAAAAGATCTACTTGGGCAGTATTTATGTAAGTATTTCTGGAATTTCCTAGTTCCTGGAGTAATCAGTGCTTAGAAATTATAAGACTCTACAACTGTAATATGAAAACTTTCAAGAAAAAGATTAACAATGAATTAATTTCAGAGTTTTTCTTCAAAACACAGTGAAAGATATTTAAGTCAAGAGCATACCTCTCAATTCACTGCCCTTCATACATACATATATGTATATATGTGTATATATAAATATGAATCATATATTTAATCATGTATTAACCCTATTTCCCTGCACCATACTCATAGTTTAAGAATTTCCATTTGTTGCTATATATGATGCAACTAGTTTCTATTGCTTATGTTTAGCTACTAAATCATCTCAAAACATGTTTGTAATTTATATTGACTTCAGCATTATATTAATGTAAATCTACTTTATATTAATGAAGATACTGTTATCAGACTTAAGGTCATTAATACAGCTTTCATAATTTTTACACATTAATCTATCTTCAGTGTAATTACTTAACATTATGGTATAATGGAATATTCTTAATAATCAAAAGATTTTAAGTGTATGTTCACATTAATCGTTTGTAAGACTTTCATAGGGCTGTTAAGTGCTTGAAAGCTAAGCATGAAGAACTGAGTTTAATTATAATTACTCCTCTAAACAGTGAAGAAATTGTAATCCAAATTCTTGAGAGGAGAAGACAAGTGGATCCTAGATATTAATAACAGCCAGCCTTGTCTTATAAGTGAGTCTATGTATCAAAGAGAATTCCTTTGTCAGAAACAACATGGATGGAATTTAAGGAATAAGACTTGAAGTACCTTTTAGTTCCCACACTCATACACACATATGTGCATGTTACCAGATCAGACATGAATGAACACACACACACACACACACACACACACACTTATATGCATTTGTATATAAAACCACACAAGCATGCATGTGCATGCACAGACCATTAATAAGTGTCTGAATCCAAGGTACATATAGCTAGAACTTTTCTTCCAGAAATGCTCTATTTCAGTTTCTTCTCAAGTTCCCAATCTAATTTCTCCCCTTCTCAGACCAAAGCATCTTTCTCTTTTCACCTATCTGTGCACTTGCCTGAAGAAGAAATAGTTTTCTAATCCAGAAATATTTCTTTTTCCTTTTAGTTTTGTTTTCAAAGCACCCAGAACTGAGCCACTCAATCTCTACATAATCAACCAGTGAGCTGCAAACTCCAGCTTCATAAGTATGAAATACACGTCCTGCTTAATTAGGCCCTGCTCTTGGGTATCAGAATGAGACTTTCATGACCATTTCCTCTTGATTTAAATTAAGCATGTCTGAAGATGCTAATTACAGTTTGTGTGTCTCTTGGTCACAGATATTCTCTGATATATAATTTTCTACAACACTTTATAATGAGAAAATTAAATAGTGACATTAAAGACAAATAATTTGTTTGTCTCATGTAAAGTACATTTTATGAGCAAAAATATGCAATTTTTAAATTTTCTATGTTCTTAATATTTTTGTAGGATATTTTATTTATTTACATTTCAAATATGATCCCCTTTCCCCATCCCCATAGAAACCCCCAGTGCTAACCCCCTCCTCATGCTTCTATGAGGGTGTTACCCCACCCACCCACCCACTCACTCCCACCTTCCCACCCTCACATTCCCCTAGACTGGGGCATCGAGCCTTCAAAGGTCCAAGGGCCTCTTCCATTGATGCCCCCTAAAGGCCATCCTCTGCTACATATACAGCTGGAGCTGTATATGTAGCATATGTTCTCTCTCCATGTGTACTCCTTAGTTGGTGGTTTAGACCCTGGGAGCTTGTTGGGGAGGGGGGTACTGGTTGGTTCATATTGTTCTTTCTCCTATGGGGTTGCAAACCCTTTCAGTCCTTCCTCTAGCTCCTCCACTGGGGACCCTGTACTCAGTCCAATGGTTGGCTGTGAGCATCTGCCTCTATAAGCCAGGCTCTGCCAGAGCCTCTCAGGATTCAGCTATATCAGGCTTCTGTCAGCATGTACTTCTTGGCATCTGCCATAGTGTCTGTATCTAGTGACTGTATATGGAGTGGATCCCCATGTGGGGAAGTCTCTGGATGAGCTTTCACTCAGTCTCTACTCCACACTTCATCTCTGTAATTTGCTCCTGTGTGTATTTAGTTACCCCTTCTAAAAAGGAGCAACACACCCACACTTTGGTCTTCCTTCTTCTTGTGCTGAGTGTGGTCTGTGAATTTATCTTGGGTATTCCAAGCTTTGTGGCTAATATTCACTTATCACTAAGTGTATACCATGTGTGTTCTTTTGTGATAGGGTTACCCCATACAGGATGATGTTTTCCAGTTCCATCCATTTGTGTAAGGATTTCATGAATTCACTGTTTTTTATACCTAAGTACTAGTAAATGTATCACATTTTCTGAATCCATTCCTCTGTTGAAGGGCATCTGGGTTCTTCCCAATTTTAGGCTGTTACAAATAAGGTTCCTGTGAATATACTGGTGAATGTGTCCTTGTTATCTGTTAGAGCATTTATTAGATAAATGCTCAGGAGTAGTATGGCTGGGTCCTCAGCTAGTACTATGTACAATTTTCTGAGGAATAGCCAGACTGATTTCCTGAATGGTTGTACCAGCTTGCAATCCCACCAACAATGGAGGAGTGTTTCTCTTTCTTCACATTTTTACCAATATCTGTTATCACCTGAGTTTTTGATCTTAGACATTCTGGCTGGTGAGAGGTGGAACCTCTTTCAAGGCTTCAATAAAGCAGTCTGTAGAAGGATCCTGGTGTTTGCGTGTTTTCCTGCTGGCAGGAAGATGGCGCGATTCACATTTTACAATGAAGGGGTGTCAGATTTTGTCAAGTGCTTTCTCATCATCAAGTGAGATGATCACATGGCTTTTTCTTTGAGTTTGTTTGTATAGTAGATTACATTGATCACTTTCCATGTATTGAAACTTCCCCAAATCCCTGGAATAAAGCCAACTTGATCATGATGGATAATCTTTTGATATGTTCTTAGATTCAGTTTGGGAGAATTTAATTGAGTATTTTGCATCAATATTCATAAGAGAAATTTGTCTGAAGTTCTCTTTCTTTGTTGGGTCTTTTTGTGTTTAAGGTATAAGCACAATTATGATTTCATAGAACAAATTGGGTAATGTTCTTTCCATTTCTATTTCGTGGAATAGTTTGAAAAGACTTGGTATTATATCTTCTTTGAAGGTCTGATTTAATTCTACACTAAAACCATCTGTTCCTGTGCTTTTTCTGTTGGGAGACTATTAATGATTTCTGTTATTTCTTTAGGGGTTATGGGACTGTTTATATGATTTAAATGATCATGATTTAACTTTGGTACCTGTTATTTTTCTAGAAAATAGTCCATTTCATCCAGATTTTCCAGTTTTGTTGAGTATAGGTTTTGTAGTAGGATCTGATGATACTTTGAATTTCATCGGTCTCTTGTTATGTCTCCCTTTTCAGTTCTAAATTTATCAATTTGTATACAGCCTCTATGTCCTTTGGTTAGTCTGATAAGGGTTTATCAATCTTGTTGATTTTCTCAAAGAAGCAGCTTCAGGTTTTTTTGATTCTATATGTAGCTCTTTCTATTCTACTTGGTTGATTTCAGCCCTGAGTTTGATTATTTTCTGCTGTCTACTCTTCTTGGGTGTATTTGTTTCTTTTTGTTCTAGAGCTTTCATGTGTGATGTCAAGCTGCTAGTGTAAGGTCTCTCAAGGTTCTTTTTTGAGGCACTCAGAACTATAATTTTCCTCTTACCACTGTTTTCATTGTGTCCCATAAATTTGGTATGATGTGCCTTCTTTTTCATTAAATTCTAAAAAGTCTTTAATTTCTTTCTTTATTTCTTCCTTGAGCAAGGTATCATTGAGTAGAGTGTTGTTCAGTTTCCAATTGTGCTTTCCATTGTTTTTGTAGTTTGAGAAGACAAGCCTTACTCCATTGTGATCTGGTAGAATGCATGGGATTATTTCAATCTTCTTGTACCTTTGAGGCCTGTTTTATGACCGCTAATACAGTCAATTTTGGAGAAAGTACAGTGAGGTGCTGAGAAGAAAGTATATTCTTTTGCTTTAGGATGAAATGTTCTATAAATATCTGTTAAATCCATTTGGTCCATAATTTCTATTAGTTTCCCCATATCTCTGTTTAGTTTCTATTTCTGCTGTCTACTCTTCTTGGGAATATTTGTTTTTTTTTTTTCTTCTAGAGCTTTCATGTGTGATGTAAAGCTGTGAGTACAAGCTCTGATCTGTCTATTGCTGAGAGTGGCATGTTGAAGTCTTCCACTATTATTGTGTGAGGTACAATGTGTACTCTGAGCTTTATTAAAGTTTATTTTATAAATGTGGGTGCCCTTGCATATGGAGCATAGATGTTCAGAATTGAGCGCTCATCTTGGTAGGTTTTTATTTTGACAAGTATGAAATGTGCGTCCTTATACTTTTTGATAACTTTTGGTTGAAAGTCAACTTTATTGGATATTAGAATGGCTACTCCAGCTTGTTTCTTGGGACCGTTTGCTTGGAAAATTGTTTTCCAGTCTTTTACTCTGAGGTAGTACTTGTCTTTGATACTGAGGTGTGTTTCCTATATGCTGCAAAATGCTGGGTCCTGTTTACATCGGCAGTCTGTTAGTCTATGTCTTCTTATTGGGGAATTGAGCGCATTGATGTTAAGAGATATTAAGGAAAAGTGATTGTTGCTTCCTGTTATTTTAGTTATAAGAGATGTAATTATGTTTGGGTGGCTGTCTTCTTTTGTCTTTCTTGGAAGAAGATTACTTTCTTGCTTTTTCTAGGATGTAGTTTCCCTCCTTGTTTTGGAGATTTCAACTATTATTCTTTGTAGGACTGGACTTGTGGAAAGATATTGTTTAAATTTGTCTTTGTAATGGACTATCTTAGTTTCTTCATCTATGTTAATTGAGAGTTTTGCTGGTTATAATACCCTTGGCTGTCATTTGTTTTCTCTTAGGGTCTGTGTGACTTCTGTACATGATCTTCTGGCTGTTATAGTCTCAGAGGAGAAGTCTGGTGTAATTATAATAAGTCTCTCTTTATATCTTACTTGACCTTTTTCCTTTACTCCTTTTAATATTCTTTCTTTCTTTTGTGCATCTGTTGTTTTATTATATGATGGGAGTAGTTTCTTTTCTGGTCTAGTCTACTTGGAGTTCTGTAGACTTCTTGTATGTTCATGGTTATTATTTTCTTTAGATTAGGGAAATTTTCTTCTATATCTTTGTTGAAGATATTTATTGGCCCTTCAAGTTGGGAATCTTTGCTCTCTTCTATACCTATTTTCCTTAGGTTTGTTCTCCTCATTTTTCATGTATTTCCTGGATGTTTTGGTTTCAGATCTTGTTGCATTTTGCAATTTCTTTGACTGTTGTGTCAATGTTTTCCATGGTATTTTCTGCACCAGAGATTTTCTCTTCTATCTCTTATGCCATTGGTGATGCTTTCATCTGTAACTCCAGAACTCTTTCTTAGGTTTTCTATTTCCAGTGTTGTCTCCCTTTCTGATTTATTTATTGTTTCTCTTTCCAATTTTAGATCCTGGATGGTTTTGTTCAATTTCTTCCTCTGTTTGTTTGTATTTTCCTATACATTAAGGGATTTTTGTGTTTATGCTTTAAGGAAACTTGTTTACATGTTCTCCTGTATTTTTTTTTTTTTAATGGAGTCATTTATGGCCTTATTAAAGTCCTCTATCATCATTATGAGAAGTGATTTTAAATCTGAATCTTGATTTTCAGGTTAGATAAGGTATCCAGGACTTGCTGTGGTGGGAGAAGTGGGTACTGATAATGCCAAGTAACCTTGATTTCTGCTGCTTATGTTCTTGGGCTTGCCTCTCACAATCTGGTTATCTCTAGTGCTTTCTGTACTCACTGTTTCTGACTGAAACCATTCCCTCCTCTTATCTTGGTTGTGGCAGAACTACTTAGAGTACAGCTGTCTCTGTGATCCTATGATCCTATGTGTAATAGCTCTTGGGAGTCAAGCTGCCTCTGGGATCCTGACATGTTGGTATGACCAAGTTCCTGACATCCTCTGATCCTATTATCATATGATCCTGGGCATGTTAGAACACATGAGATTTGAGCTTCCTCTGGTGTTGTGGGACTTAGTGCAGATCTATAATCCAAGGTCTGCTCAGCGCACTAACACTTGCTCAGACTGGAAGGAACACATGCCAGTGGCTGGTTGGGAGTTCCTGTATTGCTGTATCCTTGGGGGATCCCAGTTACTCCCGGTCTGGGGTAGATGTCGTGGCCTCCTCACCTATGATCTTGAGCATGTTAGAGCACCTGGTAGTCCAACTTCCTATGGGTGTTGTGGGATTGGGTGCAGATCTAGTGCCTGAGTTCTGCTCAGGGCACTGGCTTAGATCAAAAGGACACAATTTCTAATTTTAATTCAAATAAAAGCAATAAAATTGCAAACATCTTGAATCTTATTTCTAACAAGATGTGTCAGCAAGACTTTGCTCAACAAAATCAAATGTTCAGTAGGCCTGCAACTGTGAGAAGTGTGGTGCTTGTCAAATTTTCTAATTTTCTACAATGGATTTAAAGGACTTAGGTTGCTCTTAATCTGAGTGTCACCTTCCTTGAAACCCCTGCACCATTTGAGCAAAGGAGAGATAGAAGAGAAATATACAGGCTGGGACACAAGAGAAGGATGATGGGGTGGTAAATTAGCTTGTGCACTCAATAGGCTGAAGGGGCATAAATACGGAATTCCAGAGGAGGGGCCACTGGTACAAGCTGTTGAACTGTTAGCTGTTATTGGTAATAAGTCTTACTGGAGCTAGAATTTCATCTGCTCATCTTGCTGAAACCACCTCCAAGAAACGTACCGCTTTACAATATAAATGATCCTTACTGACCCTCTGGCCAAGACCAATGGCATCCTGTACTTACTGTTATGTTCTTACTTGTGGCCAAGTTTAAGTCCTTTACAATAAAGCAACTTTCTGTTTCAGCAGAGAAATCAAAAAATAATTAATTAAAAAGACATTGTTTGTGTACATTATAGGGTATGATAATTTATTATGGTTCCTAATAAAAACGTTTATGTTTAAATGAACAGAAAATTATGATAGGAAGACAAATTACCAGGTTGAAGAATTATTAAAAACAACTGGTATAACAATACTGCAATTAAAATTCTTCACTGCAAAATAGGAGAATAATGTGTTTGTGCTGTGTATTTGTTTTTATGTATGTATTATTCTAACACCCAGCCAGAGAATAAGCAAGGTTTTCAACCCAACAGTGAGGGTATTATACAGTTCTTATCAAAATCAGAATATTTCCTGAAGTTCAAATGAGACAATGTTAGTGATCTTACTATTTAATAAGCACTGTGATAAGTCTGGAATGTGAAATTGCTCTATAAAATAGCCAGTGTCAAATAAAACAATGAACAATAATGGCTCATGATGCTAAAAGCATGAATGACTGCACAATGCAGTTTTCTCAGATGCTACAATGTATATGTGCGTTTTAACAAAAATATATCTATGTATTCAATTAACAAATTGTAGTACATGTGTGCATCAAACAAAGGAGAGCAATATGATTGTTAACACTAAATTGAGAAACAGGGTTAGTACATAATTGCTAGTTATTTGAAATTTGCCCTCTGTGGGAAGTGATAAGGTTAGAAAGTTGTAGAGTTGATGGTCATTATATTAAATCTCTCAGTACTGTTGTGGCTGGCTAACAGAGTATTGCAGTGTTAAAACAAATACTATTGGGCATCCCAGCACAGACAGTCATGCATGCCTCATGAGGCAGGCTACATGTGTCTGTTGATGACATGTGATGTGTCCTATATAACAGGCAAACATGCATGGATTCTTGTGTAGGTGAGGTTGTCTTTCTCACGCAAACACATGACAAGAAAAGAACATGTAAATGAAGAAAAGATCTAATAAAAATGTGTGTGGGGGGAGAAAAGAACATTGATGTTTAATACAACACAATTCAGTACACCAGAACAGAACTATGTTTTCAGGTTTATGAAGGAACATGACAAAATTTCTTTCTGTTCATAGTTTTTATTACACAGAAGAGAATGATACAACAATGCACTCGCAGATCTATTTTAAACTATGTATCTTAAAGGAAACTTTGAAGCCGCAGTAGGCTCCTATCCAACCCTTCATTCCATATTCCAAAGGCAACTAAATAACACATAAAAAATCATTGTAAATTGTTTAAAATATGACCTAGATACGAATGTAGTATCTACTCAGTTATCTATGGAATTTGCACATTAATAATAAAGTTTATAGAGATTTTATTAAATGTGTTAAAACTTTCATTGGCAAAACACGGTAAATATGTTTATAAATCAGATAAAAATCTAAGCTGTTAAATTCAGCTATATGATAAACACACTATTAATAGGAAATGCACCTGAGTAGCTGAATAAATTAATCATAGCTAGATTACTGCAGGGACTTAGCTTCATATACAGTCTCAAATAATTTGTCTAAAATTTACTCTTGGTAGACTGCTAGTATAAACAGTAATGACATGGTCCCAGGATCACAGCACTAACCTTCAGTTCCTATTATTATTCCCCTTCCATGTAACAAATATTTCCTTTCAGGAACTGTTGGATCTGTGTTTTTTTGTTTGTTTGTTTGGTTGGTTGGTTTTTTTTGCAAACTTGTTTTTTTTTTTTTTTTCACTTGCATTTCAAGAGACATATGTGTTAAGGAGAATTTCCTTGTGGTTAAGCTCTCACAGGCATTATCTATACGGACTGCCCACAGTCATGTGGTGCAGGTTCACAGGGCCCTCACCCTTTGCCCAGTTGAATTCTTTTTAGGAAACCCATTTCTTAGATTATTGAACCATGAAGGCAAATGAAGAGACTGTTTATTAGTGTGGTGTTTTGAATGAGAATGACTCCATAAGCATGCTTAGACCCCAGGTGAATTGTTCAGAAGGGTGAGGAGGTAAGGCCTTATTAGAGAGGGTGTGTCAGTAGGAGTGGGTTTGAGGCTTTAAAATCCCATAGGAGGCCAAGTTGTGTCACCCACCCCACCCTTGCCCTATGAAAATCAGCATGTAAATCCCAGCTACTTGTCCAGCACTATGCCTGTGTTTGTATCACATGCTCTTTGCCATGGTGATAATGGAACAACCTGTAAAATAGTAGGTGAATTTCAATTAAATACATTCTTTTATAAGAGTTACCTTGGTCATGGTGTCTCCTCATAGCAGTAGAACAATGATTAAGACTTTGTTAACTTTTTTGACTAAGAATTAATTAACTAACACTGACTAGCAATTTTGTTTGTTTGTTTTGTTTGTTATATTCTCTGGTTATTCTCAATAACCACATAGCTTGTCTTTAGGAAAAATACTAAATTCATGTGCTTTAATACCTTTGAGACATAAGGTTACTCCCTTTGTTCTCTCTCTCTCTCTCTCTCTCTCTCTCTCTCTCTCTCTCTCCCTCCCTCTCTCTTTCATCTCTCTCCTTGCCTCTGTCCTTTCCAACTTCTCTCTATCTTCCCCTCTCTTCCTTTCCTCTGGTAACACTGATTCATGAACTGGTTCAGAACTCATTGCCCCCAGAGGAAGCAGCCAAGAGCACAATAGCACCTTTACTCATACATTTATATTTGTCCTTGTGCATTCTCCTGAAGGCTTTCTAAGATTTTTTATTGAAACATATAGCAATGCAACTGTATTGCTTTAATAGAGATGCAGAATGCCAGGACATAAGCAAAGTTGATATGCAGGCTAATTAAGGGTTTGCTTTTATGACATGATCGCTAAGATTAAGGCTGAACTACTTAGTAAAGCAAATATTAGAAGTCTTAAAGAAAAACATTTTAAAATAGAATTGAATGAAGCTTGTATTGGACCCTGAGAAGAATTTGCTGACATATCTTAATTCAGTTTAGAGCTCAGTTCAGTTGTCCTTTTAGATTATTGGCCACAGCTATGGCTGTTTTTAAAATAGGAGTTAGTGAATTGTATTTTGAGCATTTGAAGCTTTTGGACTAATATTCACTTATCAGTGAATGCATACCATGACTTTTTTTTTTTTGTGACTGGGTCACGTCACTCAGGATAATATTTTGTATTTCCATCCATTTGTCTAAGAATTTCACGAAGTCATTGTTATTTATTTTTTTTTTGGCATTCTTTTTTTGTTTTTGTTTTTTTTTTCTTTGTTTGTTTGTTTTTTCAACTTTTATTAGATATTTTCTTCATTTACATTTCAAGTGTTATCCAGAAAGTTCCCTATACCCTCCCCTCTCCCGGCCCTGCTCCCCTACCCATCCGCTCCCACTTCTTGGCCCTGGCCTTTCCCTGTATTGGGGCATATAAAGTCTGCATGACCAAGGGGCCTTTCTTCCCACTGATGGCCAACTAGGCCATCCTCTTCTATATATGCAGCTAGAGACATGAGCTCAGGGGGTACTAGTTAGTTCATGGTTATTCTTCCACCTAGAGGGTTGAAGACCCCTTCAGCTCCTTGGGTACTTTCTCTAGCTCCTTCTTCCTTGGGAACACTGTGTTTCATCTAATAGCTGACTGTGAGCTTCCACCTCCATGTTTGCCAGGCATTGGTATATTTTCCCCCGAGACAGCTATATCCTGGCCCTTTCAGCACTATCTTGCTGGCATATGCTATAGTGTCTATGTTTGGTGGCTGAATGTGGGATGGATCCCTGGCAACCACAGTCATTGGGTCCATCCTTTGGAATCAGCTTCACACATGATCTCTTTAACTCTTTCAATGTGTGCTTTGTTCTTAATTCTAGGAAGGGTTGACTTGTCCAAATTTTGATCTTCCTTCTTCTTGAGTTTCATGTGTTTAGTAAATTGTATCTTGGGTAGTCTAGGTTTCTGGGCTAATATCCACATATCAGTGAGTACATGTTATGTGAGTTCTTTTGGGAATGGGTTACTTCACTCAGGATGATGGCCTCCAGATCCATCCATTTGCCTAGGAATTTCATATATTTATTGTTTTTAATAGCTGAGTAGTACTCCATTGTGTAAATATACCAAAAATTTTGTAGACATTCCTCTGTTGAGGGACATCTGGGTTCTTTCTAGTTTCTGGCTATTATGAATAAGGCTGCTATGAACATAGTGGAACATGTGTCCTTGTTACCAGATGGAATATTTTCTGGATATATGCCCAGTAGGGGTATTGCAGGATCTTCCGATAGCACTATGTCCACTTTTCTGAAGAACCACCAGACTGATTTCCACAGTGGTTGAACCAGCTTGCATTCCCACCAACAATGGAGGAGTGTTCCCCTTTCTCCACATCCATGCCAGCATCTATTATCACCTGAATTTTTGATCTTAGCCATTCTTACTGGTGTGAGGTGGAATCTCAGGGTTGTTTTGATCTGCATTTCCCTGATGATTAAGGATGTTGAACATTTTTCAAGTGCTTCTCAGCCATTCGGTATTCCTCAGTTGAGAATTCTTTGTTTAACTCCGTGCCCCACTTTTTAATGGGGATATTTGATTTTCTGGTGTCCACCTTCTTGAGTTCTTTATATATATTGGATATCAGTCCCCTATCTGATTTAGGATTGGTAAAGACCTTTCCCAATCCGTTGGTGGCCCTTTTGTCCTGTTGACAGTATCTTTTGTCTTACAGAAGCTTTGCAACTTTATGAGGTCCCATTTGTCAATTCTTGATCTTACAGCACAAGCCTTTGCTGTTTTGTTCAAGAATTTTTCCCCAGTGCCCATATCATCGAGGCTTTTCCCCACTTTCTCCTCTATAAGTTTCATTGTCTCTGGTTTTATGTGGAGGTCCTTCAACCACTTAGACTTGACCTTAGTACAAGGAGATAAGAATGGATCAATTCCCAGTCTTCTACATGATAGCAGCTAGTTGTGCCAGCACCATTTGTTGAAAAGGCTGTCTTTTTTCCACTGGATAGTTTTAGCTCCCTTGTCAAAGATCAGGTGACCATAGGTGTGTGGATTCATTTCTGGGTCTTCTATTCTATTCCATTGATCTACCTGTCTGTTGCTGTACCAGTACCATGCAGTTTTTGTTATGATTGCTCTGTAGTACAGCTTGAGGTCAGGCATGGTGATACCACCAGAGGTTCTTTTGTTGTTGAGAAGAGTTTTCGCTAGTCTAGGTTTTTTGTTATTCCAGATGAACTTGCTAATTGTCCTTTCTAGATCCTTGAAGAATTGAATTGGAATTTTGATGGGGATTGCATTGAATCTGTAGATAGCTTTTGGCACGATAGCCATTTTTACTATATTGATTCTGCCAATCCATGAGGATGGGAGATCCTTCCATCTTCTGAGATCTTCCTCAATTTCTTTCTTCAGAGACTTGAAGTTCTTGTCATACAAATCTTTCACTTCCTTCATAAGAGTCACACCAAGATATTTTATATTGTGACTATTGTGAAGGGTGATGTTTCCCTGATCTCTTTCTCAGCCAGTTCATCCTTTGTTTAAAGAAAGGCCATCGATTTGTTTGAGTTAATTCTATATCCAGCTACTGCACTAAAGCTGTTTATCAGGTTTAGGAGTTCTCTGGTGGAGTTTTTGGGGTCACTTATATATACTATCATATCATCTGCAAATAGTGATAATTTGATTTCTTCCTTTCCAATTTGTATCCCCTTGACCTCCTTTTGTTGTCGAATGGCTCTGGCTAGGACTTCAAGTACTATATTGAATAGGTAGGGAGAAAGTGGGCAGCCTTGTCTGGTCCCTGATTTTAGTGGGATTGCTTCCAGCTTCTCTCCATTTAGTTTGATGTTGGCCACTGGTTTGCTGTAGAGTGCTTTTATCATGTTTAGGTAAGGGCCTTGAGTTCCTGATCTTTCCAAGACCTGTATCATGAATGGGTGTTGGATTTTGTCAAATGCTTTCTCGGCATCTAAGGAGACGATCATTTGGTTTTTATCTTTGATTTTGTTTATATAGTGTATTATGTTGATGGATTTCCGTATATTAAAACATCCCTGCATTCCTGGGATGAAGCCTACTTGGTCATGATGGATGATCGTTTTGATGTGTTCTTGGATTCGGTTGGCGAGAATTTTGTTGAGTATTTTTGCGTCTATATTCATAAGGGAAATTGGTTTGAAGTTCTCTATCTTTGTTGTGTCTTTATGTGGCTTCGGTATCAGAGTAATTGTGGCTTCATAGAATGAATTGGGGAGTGTACTTTCAGATTCTATTTTGTTGAATACTTTGAGAAGAACTGGAACTAGGTCTTCTTTGAAGGTCTGATAGAACTCTGCACTAAACCCATCTAGTCCTGGGCTTTTTTGGTTGGGAGACTATTAATGACTGCTTCTATTTCTTTAGGAGATATAGGGCTGTTTAGGTCATTAATCTGATCCTGGATTAACTTTGGAACTTGGTATCTGTCTAGAAAGTTATCCATTTCATCCAGATTTTCCAGTTTTTTTGAATATAACCTTTTGTAGAGGATCTGATGGTATTTTGGATTTCCTCAGGATCTGTTGTTATGTCTCCCTTTTCATTTCTGAGTTTGTTGATTCGGATGTTATCCCTGTGCCCTTTAGTGAGTCTGGCCAAGGGTTTGTCTATCTTATTGACTTTTTCAAAGAACCAGCTCCTGGTTTGATTGATTCTTTGGATAGATCTTTTTGTTTCCACATGGTTGATTTCACCCCTGAGTTTGATTATTTCCTGCCGTCTACTCCTCTTAGGTGACTTTGCTTCCAATTGTTCTAGAGCCTGGAGATATGCTTCCAAGCTACTGGTGTAAGCTCTCTCCATTTTTTTTTTTTTAGGAACTCAGAGCTATGAATTTTCCTCTCAGGAAGGCTTTCATTGTTTCCCATAAATTTGGGTATGTTGTGGCTTCATTTTCATTAAACTCTAGAAAGTCTTTAATTTCTTTCTTTATTCCTTCCTTGACCAAAGTATCATTGAGTAGAGTGTTGTTCAGTTTCCAAGTGAATGATGGTGTTCTGCTACTTATGTTGTTATTGAAGAGCAGCCTTAGTCCATCGTGATCTGATAGGCTGCATGGGACAAACGAAGTCATTATTTTTAATAGCTGAATAGTACTCCATTGTGTAAATGTAACACATTTTCTGTATCCATTTCTCTGTTGATGGATATCTGGGTTCTTTGCAGCTTCTGGCTATTATAAATAAGGCAGCTATGAACATAATAGAGCATGTGACCTTGTTATATGTTGGAGCATCTTTTGGGTATATGACCAGGAGTGGTATAGATTGGTTTTCAGGTAATTCTATGTCCAACTTTCTGAAAAACCACCAGACTGATTTTGAGAGTTGTTCGATAAAAGACTGAAGGACTTGAAGGGGTTTTCAACCCCATAGGATGAACAACAATATCAATAAACCAGACCCCTGAGAGTTAAACAACCAATCAAAGAATGCATGCACATGGTAGGACTCATGGCTCCAGCTGCATATGTAACAGAGGATGGCCTTGTTGAGCATCAATGGGAGGAGGGATTATTGGTCCTGTGAAGCTAGATACCCCAGTGTAGGTGGGAAGGATTGGATAGGAGGTTTCTGGGTGGGTGGGTGGTTAGGAACTGGGATAATATTTGAAATGTAAGTAAAGAAAATATCCAATAGAAAAAGAAAAAAAGTAAATAATCAGGAAGAAAAGGAAGCTGAGTTAGAATTATGTATCTGCAAATCCTGAAACACTGTCATGAAGAGAAATCTGGTACTTGGTTCAGAATTGATGATGCAGGAAGCCCTCGGCATATTATCTCATGACATTTCAATCAAATCAGAATTCTTTTTCTGGAGTTTTTGGAAGAACCCTTATCCAAACCCACCCAGCTCAGGTCCTCTTCAATGGTAGAGGGCAGGAGTGAAGAGAACTGGATGCTGTTCAATCTATATTTCCCTATGACATTTTAGTATCATTATAATAAACTCAAATATCAATGAATGTGTCTCAAACATCTTTAATGAGATGAAAGAAACCCATATGCCCATTTGACATTTTTATACAGGTTCTCTGTTTTCCAAAGAAAGACTCATGATCTGATCAAACATGAATATGTTCCTGACCAAAACAAAAAAACTCAGAGAGAACACGTCACAAGTGCCATTTATTCCTCCATTTCAGAAGTTTGTGTGGATTAAAAAAAAAAAAAAACAATATAGTAAGACATTTAGGGACATTATAACAAAGCATGCATGGCTCACACAGCAGGTGAACAAGGACTCATGAGCAAGTCAGGCTGAGGTTACATTCAGGACACAGTAATTTCAAAACCATCTGGCTGAGAAATGGGTCCATACAGAGAGGACAGCTATGTTCCATAGGGTGGAAATGTATAGTGGTTTGTTATGAGACATTACTATAATGTCAGGTAAATGACAAACTGACCATACCTAAGTACACACACAAAAAAATGAACAAAGTACCATATTGCTCCACCTACCTGTAATCCCAAGAGCAGGATGATTGAGTGTGAATTGCAGATGTGAGAAGATATATACATGGTAGCATATGGAGGCATGTTTTAATAATTCCAAAATAAAATAGAAAAATTTCTCTAACAAATGAAAACCTAATGGTAAATGAATTAAATATGGCAATAGATAGGCAGGAAAAATTCTAATGCAGACCACAATCTCAAACTTTCTGGAAGAATCTTCCATGGTACTAAAGATCATCATTACTTAATATTTATGTCAAACAGAATAAACAAATGCATACCAGGAATCTGGGAGATAAACAAAAGGAATAATTGGAATTCTGTTTTAAAAGAAGGTTACTCATTTTGAACTCTGTGTCTATGTTTTTCATTATTATGTGCACCTAAAAATAACAAGGATGAGAAAAATAATCTGGAGTGTAGAGTCTGCAGTTGCCAGTAAAGTCCATAGAATGGATTGACCCAATCTCATATTAGCAAAAATGAAATATTACTGGTTCATTGATTCATTTTATATATATATATGAGTATATGGCCTGTGCTCCATTAATTTCTATGATCTAGAGTTTCTGCATTTGTATCAGTTTAAGAAAAAGCCTTCAAAGCAAGAACATTTTGAGAGAAAATGTCACATTTGAACTGTATGTATGAGTGTGTGTGTGTGTTGTTATGTTATTTTGTTTGTTTTGTTTTTGTTTCTGTTGTTTTCGCTAAGATTTGAGAAAGTTGATATAACATTGTGATTGTTAGATAAAATAAATATCTCTCTATCTGGAGAAAATTCACTTTGACTAATTAATAACGAGCTCCATCTTTATTTATCTGAGTTGAAAATTTGAAATAAAATTTGAAAAATATAACAGAGATGAAAACAAAAAGAACCTTTTCTAAGGGAAATTTAAAATAAATCTTATATGGGCAAAGATATTCCAACTGAACATTTGAGATTTGTTTAGTGTGTGTGTGTGTGTGTGTGTGTGTGTGTGTGTGTGAGAGAGAGAGAGAGAGAGAGAGAGAGAGAGAGAGAGAGAGAGAATGTGTGTGTGAGTACAGATTGTATGTGTATGTTACTGCATATGTATGTGAGTATGTGTGCGTGTGAGCATGTGTGCGTGTGTGTATGTGTGCGTGTGAGCATGTGTGCATGTATGTATGTGTGCGTGTGTGTATGTGAGTATGTATGTATGTGTGCATGTATGTATGCGTGCATGTTGTGTGTGTGTGTGTGTATTACCATCAGTATTCTGTCATCTTGTTCATAACTTGTCTCATGGTCAGAGTCAAACCAGTGATATAAAACACCTGAAATGTCACATGTTTTCCTGATATTTTCAGAGGCTTAATGGAGGAGAATATGTAGTAGAGCATAACTCTTTGAAAAGTGTTATACAGAAAAAAAAGGAAGAGAGAGGACCCCAGAAAAATATGGCTCCTAATGGCATGTTCCTAGTGGCCTGTGCTTCATTAAGTTCTATGATCTAGAGTTTCTGCATTTGTATCAGTTTAAGAAAAAGCCTTCAAAGCAAGAACATTTTGAGAGAAAAATGTCACATTTGAACTGTTGACACAATTCAAATTAAAGCACTCTTGTGCCATAACACTTCCAATTTCTCTGTAAAGTCTGTGGAAAACCTTTTCATAGGGTTTCAAGTCGATCTGCTAAAACAGGGGTTTCTGTCTCTGCATATTACTCTAAATATTGTTAATGTACAATGATGGTGAATGAAGAAACATGAAGTAACTTTGAGTTATTGTATATTTTAGACAGCAGGGGCATCAGATAAGTTATTTCTTACATTTTGATTTCTCATTCATTGTTCAACAAATACTTAGAAATTGTCATACCTGATACAGGCCAGCATACACAGACACACCCAGAATTCTAGAAAGAGCTTAGAACAAGCTCCCCAGAACTTTCTTGCAACTTGGGTCTATATAAACTCTTATATATTATTACATAGACCTCAGAAGAATTTACTTACCTACTTGAAATTATGAAATTTTAATAAATTAATAGACTTACTCATGCTCCATGAAATGTTTTATTTAGCATCCACAGTTATATTAACTTAATATTAAGCCACATTATCTCTATGATGTAAGCAAAAGAATAGATTTGTTCTCATTTGTTTATTAGTGTTCTTCTATACTGTAAAATTACATTTATGAAAATATTAGTGACCTTGTTTTGACTCTTCATGAGCATATTAGAAACCTGGAGCAACTTCTCTTCAGCCTGGTAAATCCTTTACTGAAACTAAAGAACCTATTCAGAATGAATCCTCCCTACTAGGGAATTTGTCTCATTACAGAACCAGTTTGACTCAAAAAAAAAGGGGTGGTGGTGGATGGTGACTATTGGGAGTGTAATGCAAATAGTCTGATGTGGAATAGTTTGTGATTGTAGAAACACAGCTGGATATTGACACATCAAATTTTATCCTGGGTAAATCTACCTTTATTATAATTGGGGGAAAAGATAGGAGTGGCTCAAAACAAGTTTCAGAACTAGATATGAAAGAACATATAGTCATGAATTTTAATTTCTTTTAATATATACAATGATATGTGCATTATTTTGTACTGCACAAAAATGAGATGCTAATGTTCCTTAGATATCATGTAAAAATGTCTACTTCTTCCAAAGTCAGTGTTAATGTCTGATCAAAGAGTCAGCATGGCTCATGATATACTCAGAGAAACATGGTTGTAGTGCCTATAGGAATACGTTGGGGAGGGTGATTGCAGGAGTACTCACAGAAGGAATACATACTCATGGCTGATGTGAACTCACAGAAGAATGGGGGGGTAAATTGAAGAAGCATGGGTGAAAGATTATTCTCATGTGTATCATCAACTTCTGTGAAGCTAAACTGTAGAAGAAAATTCTCAATTGCCTAGCAACTGTTAACAACTTTTATGTTCACAGGGCAGGGGAAACTTGCAGGCCCTCCTTCTTATTAACTGTTAACTTGCCATAAATCCTTGGGAGTGTTAAAAAAATTGTAGCTCTTCTTTCATAGGAGATAAAATTGATATTCCCTTTGTTTGGTATTGTCTCTAGCTAGTCTCGGCTGCTGAGAGTTCAAGACATGTGATGCCCAAAGAACTGTGTTTCACAAAGAAAATCAGCAAATACCTTGAAGAGATATAACTATCACCACAATTTAATACATTTTTCTCTGAGATTCTGCCAGCAACTTTCATGTGAATTCAGATATCCACAGTGTCACCTGGGGAACACAGCCACAGCCATTCTAAAAACTAAGCTGTGATATCAGCAATGTCTCTTCAAAAGCATGCATATCTATTTATGTTAAAATAATACTTAAAACTGGAAAAATGAGGTGATACATGTTACATTAATATAATAAAGTTTTCATTTAATAGTGATATGTATTAGAGGAGAAACAGAAACAAATAATACTTTACCATTTCAAAATATCAGTATATACCACATATTAGCAGTTGGTATTGTGTGTTTATGTTCAGTATTCTCGTATACATGGTGAGTTTCACAGTTGAAATGAGATATGGTCTCTACATAATAACATTTTGTGATAACTGTGCACAACTAACACACACTTATTATTTTTATTATAGTCATCAGCTTGAAGTTTTATTCATAATTATAAACAAGTATGTATGAATTAAAAATACAATTTATTCTACAATTACATATGCCTGAATTAGTGGGATAAGAAAAAGGAATATTAAAATGATACAAGCTATATACAATGTAAATAAACAATGGTAAATATTCCCTATTTTGAGAGGAGTTGTAATGGAAGAGACCTAAGAATGTTCCACTCAAATAGACAAAGAAAAGAGTACTTTGTTCAGGATTTCTGTTAAGAATCAGGTGTGTTTAACTCACTCAGACTCAATTGGTACATTCTTCACAGAGAGTTGTAAACTCAGGGGTGGGGCAGGGGAAGCAATAACAGGTTTACAGAGTAAGACAGAATTTACATCAAAACCAGAATTCACTGAGGAGGTTTCATCACATAGTGTGGTTTCCTTATACTGGTTTTTATTGAGTAATCAATTACTACTTAATCCACAGACAGGTTAATTATGTAAGACAGGGTTATTAATATCCCGTTTTACAGATGAAGAAGCGGAGGGGAAGGGGCTTGACTGTGCCATAGGACCCCAGTAAAATGATGCCACTTTTCACACATGAATGCTGTTCTTGGAGAACTCAGCGAACTCAGTTACATCATGAATCCTCTTTATGTTACATAATGTGGCTGGTAGGTACAGGCATGAACTGGCTGTTCTCACATATATGTGTTTAGGAGAACTAGCTGTTCTCACATATATGTGTGTAGGAGAACAAGCTGTTCTCACATATATGTGTTACCCAAATTGTTTGACAGATTTTGGAATGCTTTAACTCTTTAATTGAAGATGGTTATACTTTTTTTTCATTCACTCTTGAACACATGAAATCTAAAGATTTTGAAGCAAGACAAAATAGGTTTTGATATCTTGTTTTGATCTTAACCATTGTGAAATGATATCTTAACTTTTTTATGACCATAAAAAAAACTTTAAAATAGTGTCTCACGTATTGATACCTAAAAGTAGATTTTGTCCACTTGACACAAACATACCTGGGAAAAAGAAATCTCAATTGAGAAGCCATCAAATTGGCCTATAGCCATGTCTTAATTGCTAATTGATGGAGGAGGTCCTAGCACACTGTAGGCTGCATCACCACTATATTCTAATATACTAGGCAGTACTTCTCCATAGTTTCCACTTTCTACCTTCAGATTCCTGTTTGTCTGTCTGCCCTGATAGTGGAAAAATGTAGGGAAAATTCTTGAACTTATTGGCATATCAAAGCACTATCATATCAGGACTATAATAGTGTAAAGAGGAATACAAACAGCTAATTACTGGGACATAATGAAAGTAAAATTTTCTATAGAGCAAAGAACACCATTACTCAAGTAAAGATGAAGCTTGCACTTGGGAAAATAATCTTTATGCATTATACATCTGAAAGAGAATTAATATTTACAATATACAAAGAACTAAAATAAAACAACTAATTGTGAAGCATAAAACAATTGCATTAAATATAGGGCATGGAACTAAATTGAGAGGGTTCCCAAAAGCCAAAAACATGGCTGAGAAATGCACAAAATTGTTCCAAATCCTTAACCATTAGGACACTATAAATTAAAATGACTATTTCACTTTTCCTTAGACTGCCTAAGATTAAAAATAGTGAATGATATTAAATGGTATCACACATGTGAGAATGGGGGAGCACATATCCACTGCTGGTGTGAGTGGGGACTGGTATGGCCGTTAGGGAAATCAATTTAGGGTTATTTAAAAGCAAAAATAAAAAATAAAGCCCACATCACAATATTGCTATATATTGCTGTACCACTCTTGTATATAATCCTCAGACATACCACATTGAATTATATAGTATTTTTAGAAGTAATTACTATTTTCTTCTGATGGTAAGTATACAATCTCCTTCATTTTAGATGAACTAAAATTTATTTTCCATTATTACCAACCTTCAATGAAAACAGATATAAATTATTTTAGACTGTGCTCAGGTTAAGTTTTAACAGAGAATAAATGTGACCAACTCTAATTCTAGGCTAGGATTCTAGTATCACCGTTTCTATTAACATAGATTAATCTCTTTTTTGCTCTCCATTACCTGCTGGAGGGTGGTTACTATATCTATTTTACATTTTATTTTGCACATGGTACAAATTGAAATAATACAATGAGAGAATTTTAGTACGGCAGCATAGTGTCTCTTAGAAACAATAATAACAACTGTCCAGACCAGCAACAGCATATGTAGCAAGCAGTAAGAACATGTGTAATGTGTAGAATGACATAGATAATAACCCAGGCACTAGTAAAGAATTTGAAGGATCAAAATATAAAAACAAAGTCAAAGGAAGACATTCTTTACTCTATCTCTTATGCTGATTTGTTTTTTGTGGGTTTTTTGTTTGTTTGTTTTGTTTTCTGTTTTTTGTTTTTTGAGGCAGGGTTTCTCTGTGTAGCCCTGGCTGTCCTGGAACTCACTTTGTAGACCAGGCTGGCCTCAAACTCAGAAATCCACCTGCCTCTGCCTTCTGAGTTCTGGGATTAAAGGCGTGTACCACTACGACTGGATAAGATTTGTTTGTTTGTTTGTTTTGAGTATTTGTTTGTTTGTTTTTTGAGACAGGGTTTCTCTGTATAGCTCTGGCTGACCTGGAACTCACTTTGTAGACTAGGCTGGCCTCAAACTCAGAAATCCACCTGCCTCTGCCTCCCGAGTTCTGGGATTAAAGGCATGTGCCACCACTGTCCTGCTTTCTTGTGCTGAAATGCATGGTAGCCAGTACTAACAGTCATATCAATTGAGCTGAATAGATTTCAAAGAAATCTAAAGGAGGCATGTGCAATGATTTAAGTATATCTGTGTAAACAGCAAACATGTTTTAATGTTAGAAAATGGCTTTGCAACCATATTAATGCTTCAAATGAGCTTACTTGGATTCCTATAGGACAGAGTTCAGAAAAAGGCATTTTCTCCCCTCTATTCCTATATAATACTATGTCTCCCACAAACAAGATTGTTCTCATTAGCTCCTGTCACAGAAACAGTCTCTGATTAAGTGTGTTCTATCTTTATTAGATATTTTCTTTATTTGAATTTCAAATTTTATCCCCTTTCCTTATTTTCCCTCTGAAAACTCTCCTATGCCATCTCCCTCCACAAACTACCCACTTCCACTTCCCTGTCTTGGCATTCCCCTAAACTGGGGCACCGAGCCTTCACAAGGCCAAGGGCCTCTTCTCTCATTGATGTCCCACAAGGCCATCCTCTGCTACATATGAGGCTGAAGCCTTGAGTCCCTCCACATATATTCTGTTTTTGGTGGCTTAGTCCCTTGGAGCTCTGGGAGGGGGTGCTGGTTGCTTCATATTGTTGTTCCTCCTATGGGGCTGTAAAGCCCTTCAGCTCCTTGAGTCCTTTCTCTAGCTCCTCCATTGGAGACCCTGTCCTTAGTCCAATGGATGGTTGTGAGCCTCCACTTCTGTATTTGTCAAGCACTGGCAAAGTCTCTCAGTAAATAAAGTATCTATTTTTTTTAAATAGTATTCTAAACATTAATATCAGTTAGAAAAATCCAAAAGTTAAACACTAAGGATTTAAAAAATAAACAGAAGTATTAAATAAATAAATAAATAAATAAATAAATAAATAAATAAACGGTTGAAAAAATAATTGGTTGAATAAATAAATGAGAAATATTTTCAATAGTCAAATATTACTGGCTGACTTACCCTGATCTTACTGGTTAATAATTATACAAACAAATAGTTTAGTATCTTGTAGTTTATAGAACAAGACTATGAAGAGGGCTGATAACTAAGTTAAGCAATAAATTATTGTTAGAACTAAAGAATATTCAAGTTAGTATTCATATTCAGAGGAATGACTGACACACCTTGAACACAGACTACATCTTGGTACTTCTTTGCTGCTGCTGTTCAGGCTTCTCTATTACATGGAACATATGATCCAGCAGAACCACTGGTGCTTGAGGTATAGTTGGCAGATAAAGATGCTGTTTAGATCCTCTGGAAGGCCCTGTTGGTGAATCACAGAAGAGAACTTTGGGATTTTTGAGCAAAATTCTACCATCATCTGCAGACAACAATTCTCCCTTTGAAAAACAGCTCTTGGACTGCTATTGGGCCTTATTGGAGACTGAATGTTTGACAATAGGACACCAAGTTTCTATGTGACCTGAATTACCCATCATGAGCTGGATGCTATCAGACTCTCCAAGTCATAAATTAAGATATGCACAGGAGCAGTTTATTATCAAATGGAAGTAGTATATACGTGATCAGGTCAGAGCAAGTCTTGAAGACACAAGCAAGTTACATGAAGAAGTTGCTCAAATGCCTATGGTTTCTATACCTGTTACAATTCCATCTGCCGCCAAGCACTTCTATAGCCTCACAGGGTGTTCCCTTTGAATGGCTGACTGGAGAAGAGAAGACTAGGGCCTGGTTTACTGATGAATCTGCACATTATGCAGGCAACATCCAGAAGTGGACAGCTGCAGCATTACAACCTCTTTCCAGGACAACCCTGAAAGATGCAGGTGAAGGAAAATCTTCACAGTGGGCAGTACACATGTTATTACAGCTTGTTGGAAGAAAATATGACCAGATATTCACTAACTCATGGGCTGTAGCCAATGGATTGGCTGGATGGTCAGGGACTTGGAAAAATCACAATTGGAAAATTGTTGAGAGAAACATCTAGGGAAGAACTATGTGGATAGAGCTCTACAAATGGGCAAAGGATGTGAAGATATTTGTGTCCTATGTAAATGTTCACCAAAAGGCGACTTCAGCTGAGAAGGAGTTCAATAATCAAGTGGATAGGATGACCCATTCTGTGAACAGTCAGCTTCTTTCCCCAGTCATCCCTGTCATTGCTCAATGGGCACATGAACAAAGTGGCCATGCTTGGGCTCAAAAACAAAGACTTCCACTCACCAAGGCTGACCTTGTTACAGCTGCTGCTGAATGCCAGATCTGCCAACAACAGGAACCACCACTGAGCCCCATATATAGCACCATTCCTCGAGGTGACCAGCCAGCAACCTGGTGGCAAGTTGACTACATTAGAACACTTCCTCCATGGAAAGGACATTGTTTCCTTCTTACTGGAGTAGATAATTATTCTGGTATGTATTTGTCTTTCCTGCATTTTGACAGAATGTTTCTGTCAAAACCACCATCCCTAGACTCACAGCTTGCCTTATCTATAGTCATGGTATTCCACACAGTATTGCTTCTGACCAAGGAACTCATTTCACAGCCACAGTAGTGTGACAGTGGCCCACAATCATGGAATTCACTGATCTTACCATGTTCCCCATCATCCTGAAGCAGCTGCTCTAATAAAAATATGGAATGGCCTTTTGAACACATCGTTATAGCACCAATTAGGTAGTAGCAGCATGGAAGGCTGGGGCAGAGTTCTTCAGAAGGCAGTATATGCTTTGAATCAGCTTTCAATACATGGTACAGTTTCACCCATAGCCAGGATCCATGGGTCAAGGAATCAAGGGGTGGAAAAGGGGATAGTTCCACTCACTATCACTCCTAGTGACCCTCTAGGAAAATTTTTGCTTCCTGTTCCCACAACTCTAAGTTCTGCTGGCCTGGAAATTTTGGTTCCAGAAGTAGGAGTGCTCCTATCAGGAGCCATAACAAACATTTCGTTGAACCAGAAGCTTACCCTTCCTCTGGTCATTTTGGGCTTCTAATATCCTTAAACCAAGAGACTAAGAAAGGAATAAGAGTGTTAGGAGGGGAGATAGATCCAGATTACTATGCATAAATTGGATTGCCTCTCCACAATGGAGGTAAGCAGGATTATGTCTGGAATGCAGGAAATCTCTTAGGTACTACCATGTCCTGTGATTAAGGTCATTGGGAAATGACAAAAGCCTAATCAAAGCAGGGTGACAAAGGATGCAGACCCATCAGGAATGAAGGTATGGAGCAGTCTTCCAGGAAAAGAACCAAGACCTGCTGAGATGCTTGCCGAGGGTGAAGGAAACACAGAATGGGTAGTAGAGGAAGGTAGCTATAAATACAAAAGGCCATGTTATCAGTTGCAGAAATGAGGATTATAAGGTAATATGAATGATTTTGTTTTGTTAAGAATACATGTGTCTTTCTTCCAATTTTACCATCATTTGGTATTTAAGTTGAGCCACTAAAAAAAAAATGTTTCCAAGGATATAGCCCCATTATAAATTTACTATTGTGTTTGCGATTGTATATCATGTTAGGCATATTAATGACTTGTTATTGTTTCATGTGGACATGAGATATTATTTGTTTCAAGTTGACAAGGAGTGGATTGTAGTAGCTACTCCTGATTGTCAACTTGACTATATCTAGAATTAATTACAATCCATAATTGGAAGGCTCACCTTTGATCCTAATCAGAAGGTTGGGAGATACAAGTTTCTGACCTGGATTTTGACATGGAGATCTTGAGGCATAGTGGCTATGAATCTGAGAAGATTAAGGCAGGGAGATTTCTGAGTTCAAGGTAATCAGGAAAGAAACAAGTCCCAAAACCAGGCTTGGTGGCACACAACTTTAATCTGGGCCACACCTTCTCTTGGAGACCTACCTACATAAGGACATTGCAAGAAGGTAGAACTGCTCTCTCTTGTTCACCTGCTTTCCTTGTGGGACTGAGCAAGTGCTAGATCCTTGGACTTCCATTCACAGATGCTGCTGGCCATTGTTGGGAGTTGGACTACAGACTGTAGGTCATCAACAAATTCCCTTACTACGTAGAGACTAACCATAAATTCTGTGACTCTAGAGAATGCTAAGACAAAAGTTAGTACCAGGAGTGGGGGCAGACATGTGTTCTCAAATTGTTGAAAACTGTCTGTAAACCACTATTTTTACACAAATATAGGATAAATCAACATAATTGATATCACTCCATAAAAATGTTAAAGAAAATTTCTATACCCAAATGTTAGAAATATATCATTTTATTATAATCAAAAGAATGATGAAAAGAATATGCAAAGGGAATATCTATCAAGCATTTACAGATGGTCAGTAACCACAGTAGAGAGACACAGAAATAGCTACTTAAGTCTTCACGCTAGTCACGGGTGTTCCAAGATGACTGTGGGAATGGTATTTGTGAGTATCATTATTGGGAGCTATATAGGATAAGTTTGAAAGGTGTATGATCAACAAAATTTTGATGGTTTTGTTGGCCACACAAAGCAAGATCAACTTCACATCATGAGCACTATGAGTGGAAATCAAACATGCTGAAATAGGGATATTTTACTTTTATATTGCACTACAAATTGGAGTCATACATTACAGGAGAAAATGTAGATGACTCAAGGTGAGAAAAATAAGAAAAAAACCAAAGGTATTAATCTGAATATTGACTCAAAACTGATTTTCAGTGTTTGCAGAGATAACCTACAAATAATAAAGACCCATCAATTATTATATATTTACATCAATATATGTATATATAATATTAATAATTACAAGTTTTCATTATATATTCCAGGTGTTCTACAAGTTATATTTATATTAAACAGATCCTTGTCAGGTAATATATTTTCTCCTCTATTTATAATAAAGAGACTGAGGTCTAAATTTCTGTGACTTGCATTTGTAGAAAACTGGGTTCAGCTCACTTTTTCAATGTGTATTTCATTTCCCTGCTTGTAAGTGATAAGCATAGGTTCAAATGGGCAGAGTAGAGAGGGATAGTGTCATGTGCACTAAATACCATACTTAGGGGTGGGTGCACACATTCATTTTCAGATCACTAGGGCACCATTCAGTGTCATGCAATAAATTAGAAAAACCCAGCTTGATTCCAGGGAATGTCATAGATACTGGAAATTATGAATCTCAAAAGGATCATAAAATCCTGAACTAGAAGAAATGTTAAAATGTAATATAATCTATTTCTTTCTTCTACAAAGACTGACTGAACATAAACCATCTCTAAAAGATGGAGACAGTCCACTTATTCTAAACCCATGACTATGAACTGTAAGGAAATCACACAAAAGTGAAAGAGGACTCTGAAATCTAGCTGGAACACTTCTCCTAATATGCTTGAAAGTTTGATGCTTGTTTTAGAAATAATGGTATCTTTCTAGCTGTGGACAGAAAGGGGGAGGGTTGTTAAATGTGCTGTTTGAAACCAGGAGCTTAGGAAGAGGCGCTTACAAGTATAACTCCTAAAGTAATATTCTAACAATGAATAGTAATAGAAAGAGGACATTAGAATGGAGGTAGCTACAAAGTACAAACATAGTAGAATAAGGCAGGATCCCTGGATATGAAAACACTTTCACTCATTTTCTTTCATAAAATTCATCATCTAAAAATGAAGAGAAAAAAAAAGTTACTGGTGTCCCCTGTACAAGGCTATGTTAAGAGGCAAATGAAGCAATTGCATGAAGTCCTTTGGGAGCCAAAATAGCAAGTATGCATACGTCCTCACCAAGCACAGATGCCTAGTGTGCACTGACCACCAGTGCCTAAGATCCCACACAAGGTGTAGTGTACTCTTGCTTGTAGTCATTACCTGATCAATCAATGGAAGATAATGACCTGCATATAATTACTGTTTTCCTACTTAGATATAGTGAAAAACTGTTGTTCAATGGAAAAGTATACATTTTACACCACTAGTATGAGCAATACATTGACTGAAGCAAAGAATAAGCCTAATGTGCAAATGTGTCATGAATCAAAACAATAAGGTGCCAGAACGATTTGATGCAGTTCAATGACAAAAAGAAATCAAACTATAATAAAAATAAAAAGAAACAATATGGAAGCTATGCCTAAAAAATGCCCATAATATTAAGGGAAAAGTGTTTCTATGGTGAGAGAAGTGTAAGGTCTTTACAGGACCATGTTCTACCAGGTGTCCACACATGTCTACACTCTGGGCATCAATGTAAAACATTTGAAATTTATTGCATGTAAATTGCTTTTCAAGTGCTTTTTGCTTCTGGTTCTGTTTTCTCACTGATTCCAAGTAACACGCCATCCCCTCTTAAAGCATGAATTGCTTCATTCCATCTCAGGCACGGCCTCCATTCAGGAAGGCTTCTTTGGAAAAACAATGTGAACTTCTGCCACTTCCTGTGTCCCGAGAGACAAGACTTTAATCTTCTTCATTTCTGTGTCAAGTACGACAATTTCCACGTTGTTAACTCAATACAAATTCGCCTTAGTGCCACTTGAAAAAGTCAATTCTGCTCCAGTGAGTGTAACTGTTGAACTTGCTTTGATCACTTTTGGTTTGCAAATTGTCTTTGTCCTACTTTGAATTATAAGAGAATAGGAGTGGCTTTATCACTGCACTGGCCCTCCAAGGTTAAGTGAACACTTGTAGGCTGGATTCTATCTGCCAATTTTTCTCCAAGGTGCTCTCGTCTTATATGACAGCACTTTCTGTGTCTTTTGTACAGATGCTGAGTTTGCTTTTTAAATCAATATGGGCCCTTGCCCTATGTTTAATATCATTGTGAAATGCTAACTTATATAGTTATTGTCAAATGATAGAAGCCCCATGTTTAGGAATAAATAAAAGGTACTTGAGAAACATACTATTTGATCTTTTTGTAAAGTGCCCGCTGATGTTGATACAGAACACTCATGGGTGGCCAGTGTCACCACAGTCATCCCTTCTGCAACACTCATGGGTGGCCAGTGTCACCACAGTCATCCCTTCTACAACACTCATGGGTGGCCAGTGTCACCACAGTCATCCCTTCTGCAGGATTCTGTATTTTTTTAAGTTACCTGATCATTTCTCCTTTTACCTACCTACCTCTCAGCTCACGTACATGTGCTGGAAAATAAGTCTCATATGAGCAATATTATTACTTATGAATTTCTTCAGTATTCATTCAGGGTAAGGCACCAACCCAGAGTTAGACACAGCAATATCTCTCTGAACACTGTGGTATAAAACCAAAATCAATCTTCATGCCTAAAAGGTAGGTAACACTATCTAACTTGTTTTATAAAGAAAACCAGTAAAATATGTAGGCTAGTTATTTCTTGTAAGACATAAAGTATGTGAATTAGATCAAAAGAATTAGCATTGTTCAAATATCCATACCACTCAAAGCAACTTATACATTCAAGGAAATTTCCATTAAAGATGATATTCTTTGAAGACTTAGAAAACTACTAGTTCTGTAATTCATATGATACTAAAGGGCCAAGAAAAGAAATCACAGAGAAACTCTGAAGGGAGTAATCACATTGTGTGGTCTCAAAATACACTGTAAGTGTATGTTTAAAAAGGGAATATAATATGGACACAGAAGGATGCACAAAAACCAGCAAAGTCTTGTTTCAAATATATTTATGAACATAAAATTTAGAGTTTATGACTAGGTTTCAAATGTTTTCATGATTTAAATTCTAGTATGCTTCATCTTTATAGATTGATGGTACTTGTTAAAATTGACACTAACATATAGCTAAATTCTCACAGTGAAGAGATTGGGGCTCATCCAGATGACTGTGGCATTCTAAACATTTTTTTTTCTTCCACAAAAGAGTCTGGCAATGTTTCCCTTAAGCTAATGCTTCATTAGACCTTTTGTCCCTGTGGGGATAAGATCTTATAATTCCTGTGCTTAAATCAGAACCTTATTGCCTAGCACAGTGGACATTACAAATGTGTTTAATTACCATTTGGTGAACAAAGAGGCAGAATTATGAACACTCACTGAACCCTCTCATAATTGTTCTATTTCCCTGGGATTTGCCACCTGCAATTACTGGGGTGGTTTTGTGAGTTTTCCTAGCCACTTACTTTTGTACATAATATAATTTTATAGTTTAATACAGTGTTCACATCCTGCTCCAGAAACTCACTTTTTCTTTTAAAAACAAAAGAGTAAAGCAGAGAAATTATATTGCCATCCATCCTTTTTCATCACAATTAAGTATTTTTTCTACCATCTCCTAAAATAAAATGCCAGTTAACCTGAAAATAATTAAGACAGTGACACATTTAAAATTCCCAGAATAAAAACAAGTAAACATAGTTTTTATATAAGTGATTTCAGTACACTTTTAGGGCATTAAAAAGAGATAAAGTTTGTAAATTATTTCTGTTCTGCCATCATAAATTTCATAATGTCTTTTGGCATTAATGTCTTTAAATATAAGGAAAACTACTGTATATATATATATATATATATATATATATATATATATATATATATATATTCCTCTAAAATTATGTTGGAGTAAATTAAAGTTTATAGTGGATGTTGAAATAAAGTTAGTAGTTTTCATTAAATAAGCAAAGTTTAAAATCCTCATTTTCTCTTATTAATTACTTATATCTGCTGTTCTCTTTTCTATTTAAATATTGTTTTTGAGAATAAGAATAGAATTACATCATTTCTCCCTTCCATTTCCTTCTCCCTCCCCCCATGCACTCCCTCACTTGCTTTCATTTCATCTTTCATCGATTGTTTTAATATGCATATATGCATATATATGATTAAATAAATAAATTCAACCTGTTTTGTTTGTGCATGTCAGGGTTTTCCATTTAAGAGTGGATAATGAAATGATGTGTTTTTTCTTGGGGAAAACCCTTGGTTTTCTGTGGTTATCTGTGTAGGGTTAGTGCCTTCCAGTCTTTCAGCTGTCTGCTTTAGCATGTTTATTGTTTTCTTTACTCAGCTTATATTTGGACAGTTAGCTTGGAGAAACATTCTGAGCACCTGGTGTTACTAAGAGCATGGTCTCATGGCAAATTCTCTGATCTCTTTCTTGGGACATCTGTCTGTTACCTCTTACAGGACACTGCCATTGCTGTAAGTCTGGGAGGTTTTTGTAGATGCTTCCACTGGGAGCTGTTCTGTTAAATGGATGCTATTGTCTATGACACCACAGTTTTCATAATTTCATGTCTCATTTTTAGGAAACAAGCTATCACTTGTGAAATATTAGGAACAGAATGCATGTTTTTTAATATAAGAAGAGACACAATTCTGTAAGCAAAATAACTTACAGTAATATTTAAATTTCCAGAAACATGAGATTCTTATTGGCAGCTTTTCTTCAAAGAGGAAACACAGATTTCTAGACCCTTCAGAAGTCAGGATACAAGTTATATTTTGAGCCAGAGAAACAGCCTAGAGAGTAAAAGCTACACTTACATAAAAGAGGATGTTTAATGAAAGCAGCTATCATATAATGGCTAGAAAACAGTGGGGAAAGAATATTTTTAGGTCTGGTAAATATTACAAAAATATTTTTGCTCAACTGTATTTTCATATGTACAACAGAGCCACATGTTTTTAAAGTATATATGATGATAAAATATATAGGAGCAAGAATGGAGAAAAGATCTGTTAACTTCACATAAGACATAATGAAAAGAGTAAGCTTTAGATCCTCGTTTGTTGGCTAGTGCTATAATCTCTTTTAATGGGGCGGTGAAGCTGGACAATATAACCATCATCTGCTCACTCTGGAAGAAAGAGAGCATGCTTTATAAAAGAGAAAGGGGGCTCAAATGAATTTGAACTGTTTGAATTGGGAGTGCTATCAATTTATAATCTATCATTTGGAGGCCTGGGCTGCAGTAAATGCTGAAAGAAACAACCTCAAATGTAACTCCAGAAGGTTCCCAGAAGGCATATTTGAGACAAAAAGAATCCTGATCCCCCTGATGAACTTCTCCATGATTTTTTTTGGGGGGGTGGAGGGGTAATATATATGACTGCAGGGAGACTTGAAAAATTTGGAAAGGCAAGTGAGAGTTTATTAAAATATAATTAGAAATCCAAAAGATCCAGAAAGACCAACAGAGGCCACGTGTATTAACTGTAAGGGTAATGACTGAACCAAACCTCTGGTCATGAATAAAGTGTGAGGATACAGAGAGAATTCTTCCATTACTGTAGAACTGTAAACAGAAGAGATTAAAAAAAAAAAGGTACCAGTAGCAAAAACCTAGCAAATAATCTATCTTATATGGGAGATCTTTAAGCTGCAGGAGAGAGAGATAATGGCCACCTGTCTTTACTTCTATAGCTAGGGCTCAGGCTAAACAGGGATCTGACTAGGACACAATCTATAAGGCACTCATTTTACTAGGTAGTAGAAATTTCAACATTATCATATCTCTAAAACCCAAAGCTCCCTGTGCCATCCAGAAAATCATCCTGGCCAGAAGAGAAGCTGATCTAGCTGGAAACTCAGGTGTGAGTATATTTGACAGACACTCAGGTGTTCAAAAAAAAAAAAAAAAAGGCAGAGTGAACTTCAGGTTCGATGTGAAAATACACCTGCATAGGTGACTAAAAGAAGAGCTGCAGAATATAGGGTTAGAGACAGCAGTTTTCAACCTATGCGATATCAGATATTTACATTATGATTTGTAACAATAGCAAAATTAGATCTATGCATTAGCAATGAAATTATTTTATAGTAGAGGATCACCACATCATAAACAACTGTATTAAAGGGTAATAACATTAGGAAGGTCAGATCCAATGGTTAAGGGGTAAACTTCTTTAGAGCCATGAGCAATGGTCCTTCCTTAACCTCAGACACTGACACAACCAAAGAAAAGAGCGAGAACACGCGGGACAAAAATGGGGTCCTGCATCTGCTCAGGTCTAGGCCCACTGGCCACAAGGCAGATGCAGGAAGATTAACTGTGAAGACGCCAGGCCGCTGCTAGGTGGGCATTGGACTGTGAGAAGCCAAGGGGTTCCAGCTCAGGGGGTGGGAAAAGGTGCAGTTGGGGGTCCCAGCAGAACTGCCAGAGTCCTGCTGAGACTCTACAGCAGCACACACCTTGTTGGGGGCTGCTCTGTGATCCCTGGGGCACACGGAGGCCAGGGACAACAGGTTCTCAGTCCTGGACACTACAGACGCACTTGGATGTCACAGAAGCAGTGAGAACCGGTGTACACCCTCTGCTGGACTCTGGCCCAGGGACTGAAGGAAAAAGGGTAGGTAGGAGAAGAGCTCTGGCAGGTTACCTTGGGGATGAGAGAGTCTGGCTAGCTCAGTCTTAGCTTGGTGGGCTTCTTGGTTTGGCTGGTGGCTGTGGCTGGAGCTCAGGGAAGCCTCCTGGCGAGAGGTTAGATGCTCAGCTCATTAGGGAAAGACCTGCTCCATTGCTTCAGCACAGCCGATCTCAATGAGCAGAGACAGTCCATGGTTTTAAGGTTTTTGTTGCAGAAAGGCAGAGAGAAAGAGTGAGAAAGGAAGTAGAGGCCATCCATGGCCACGTGGAGAGATGGGGGAAGGGAAGACAGAGAAAGGGGAAGCAAAATGGCAAGAGAGTAAGAGGAGGAGGGTAAGAGGTAAAAGATTAAGAGCAAAGAGGGGGCAAGCAGCTCCTTTTATAGGGATCTGGGGCTACCTGGATGTTGTCAGGTAACTGTGGGGAGGAACATACCTGACTGTTGTCAGGTAAATGTGGGGATAGATAGACAAAATACTAGGAACTTGGGGCATTGCCTATGTGACTGATGGCTACACACCTCCCTGCAGGGGGCTGTGGTAGGCTATAGCTATGACAGAAGCCAGGACCCAGGAAGCATGGCTGAACTCCTATCTTCCAATGAAGGGAGAAGTCACTGCCCACCAGATCTCTGGGGTTCCAGGCCTGTGCTTGACCGAGACCAGGCCGTCTGTACACATCTCACTGCTCCACAAGAACACTGACTTGGGGCTTTAGATTAAGATAGTCTGAATAAATAGTGCTTACATTCCACTCTTGTTTAACCTGGTTGAATGCCAGGTTAAAATGTAGTTACCTTTCTTTACCAAAGACATGTCTAAACAAGCCAAGGGCTAAGAAACAAGTCCTTTTTTTTTTCTTTCTTTCTTTATTAGATATTTTCTTCATTTACATTTCAAGTGTTATCCAGAAAGTTCCCCATACCTTCTCCCATCCCCGACCAGCTCCCCTACCCACCCCCTCCCACATAATGGCCCTGGCATTCCCCTGTACTGGGGCATATAAAGTCTGCATGACTAAGGGGCCTCTCTTCCCAATGATGGCCAACTAGGCCATCTTCTTCCATATATGCAGCTAGAGACATGAGCACAGGGGGAACTACTTAGTTCATGTTATTCTTCCATCTATAGGGTTGAAGACCCCTTCAGCTCCTTGGGTACTTTCTCTAGCTCCTTCCTTGGGAGTCCTGTGTTCCAACTAATAGCTGACTGTGAGCATCCCTGTTTGCCAGGCACTGGTATAGCCACTCACGAGACAGCTATATCAGGGCCCTTTCAGCATTATCTTGCTGGCATATGCAATAGTGTTTATTTTTGGTGGCTGATTATGGGAAGGATCCCTGGCAGCCGCAGCCACTGTTTGGTCCATCCTTTTGATTCAGCTTCACACATGATCTCTGTACTCCTTCAATGTGTGCTTTGTTCTTAATTCTAGGAAGGGGCGAAGAGACCACATTTTGAACTTCATTCTTCTTGAGTGTCATGTGTTTAGTAAATTGTATCTTGGGTAGTCTAGGCTTCTGGGCTAATATCCACATATCAGTGAGTACATGTTATGTAAGTTCTTTTATGATTGGGTTACCTCACTCAGGATGACACCCTCCAGATCCATCCATTTGCCTAGGAATTTCATATATTCATTGTTTCTAATAGCTGAGTAGTACTCCATTGTGTAAATGTACCAAATTTTTTGTATCCATTCCTCTTTGAGGGACATCTGGGTTCTTTCCAGCTTCTGGCTATTATGAATAAGGCTGCTATGAACATAGTGGAACATGTGTCCTTATTACCAGATGGAACCTCTTCTGGATATATGCCCAGTAGAGGTATTGCAGGATCTTCCAGTAGTACTATGTCCAGTTTTCTGAGGAACCGCCAAACTGATTTCCAGAGTGTTTGAACAAGCTTGCAGTCCCACCAACAGTGGAGGAGTGTTCCCCTTTCTCCACATCCATGCCAGCATCTGCTGTCACCTGAATTTTTGATCTTAGCCATTCTTACTGGTGTGAGGTGGAATCTCAGGGTTGTTTTGATTTACATTTCCCTGATGATTAAGGATGTTGAACATTTTTTCAGGTGCTTCTCAGCCATTCGGTATTCCTCAGTTGAGAATTCTTTGTTTAACTCTGTGCCCCACTTCTTTAATGAAAGCGGCTGCCCTTGCATTTGGAGCATAGATATTCAGGATTGAGAGTTCCTCTTGGAAGATTTTGCCTTTGATGAGTATGAAGTGCCTCTCTTTGTCTTTTTTGATACTCTTGGGTTGAAAGTCTGTTTTATTCGATATTAGAATAGCTACTCCAGCTTTTTTCTCCGGACCGTTTGCTTGGAAAATCTAGTTTTTAAGTAGATACAAATTTGTTTCAGTTTTATATTATTTGATAAATTTTTATGAGGTTGAGATTTTGACCCATTTTTTCATGTCCTCTCATCTATTTGTTAGATTTTCCTTTCTGTTACTTTTCTCAAGGACTCCCTTCCTCACTTCCTCTTCTTTTACATCCTAATCACTAATTTGAACTTAAGAGTCTTTGAGCTCCCCATTTATCCCATCGTTATTCTAACTCCTTTGCTTTCTAATCTTACTGATAGAGAAAATGCAATCAATATCCAGTTGCTTTTTTTACAACATTGTTATACTTGAATTTTTGTCAGAACATTTTTCCTCACTGCTATCTACTTCTTCCGTCCATACAATAGAAGATACCATAAGTGTAAAAGGACATTACATACTAAAAAGATGCACATTCAATGAAGGGTTTGTAGAAGAATTTATGTCCATTTCTCCACATTAGTATAATATTTCTATAGCTTTGTCTCACCCAATATTTATTATATTGGGCTATGTTTTCACTACTTCTATTTTATTTAAGAATTTTATAATGAAAATATATGAACTTTCTCAAAGGCCTTCCTGCATCTGTTTACATGAACATATTTTTAATCTTTGAATCTATGTGCTATATTGAATCTATTGATTCATGAAGGTTGATCATTCTTTCATTTCTGAAAAACAAGGCCAACCATTTCTTTTTCTTTTTCTTCTACAATAAAGTCTGAGGCAGGGCATAAATTCTTTGTACTTTCATTCATTACAGTGCTTAAAAGTCTTAGCCTGGGCATTCCTTCCTGCACAAGGTATTTATTTTCAGGTTCACCCTATATATATGACATATGTATCCTCATCCACCACAAATAAAACAGTTGGGCAAAGTAAGACTATCTTCTTTATTAATACCTAGGGGAGGGGGAGGCATTTCCGTATACAGAGAGGGCCTAAGTATCCACTAGAAGGCCTCTCTTCTATCCCCTCTCTACTTTGGCACTCACTGTGAGATTCTATGCTGGATTTCACCCCTGTCCTGGGCTCATCTTGGACTGGTGATTTCTGTTTTCAACTCTATGATCCCTTACCATATATGGGTTCACATGAGTTTGAGAATCACAGCCTCAGCTTCAGTCACAATGCACACTGTTTCTTGCTTGTTGAGACCCCTACCCTGAGCAGTCTCTCTTACATCCCAGTGGTAAGGCAAAAGAGCAGACTGACAAATGTGCTAGTTATTTTTCTCAACAGTAGTGAAAAATCCTGACCAATCACTAGAAAGAAGACAGGGATTATTTTTGCTCACAGTTTGAGGGTACAGTTCAGTATGGAGTAGAAGTTCTAGCTGCAGGAGTGTGAAGCAGCTGGCCACACTGAGGCTACAGGTTTACTAAGCAGAAAAGGATTCTAATATCACATCCTCTTTTGTATTAACGTTGGAACCAAAACCAAGGCAATGATACTGCCCACACTGAGTATGCGTCATTCTTATCTTCTTCAGTTAAAGTTTTCTGCTCTAATAGAGTCAACGTTGTGCTTATGATTATATATGAAAGGTAGTGTTTCAGAAAATAAAGAAATAAAGACTTTAACAAGAGTTTACATGTGATAGAAGAGAGGCATGGGATGAATATGATCAAAGAAAAACTGTCATGAAATTATAATGAAACTTGACTTTATATAATCTATATTTAATAAAAATAATTATCTATCAGTAATAAAAGCACATAAATCTTTCAAATAAACAGAAGGCTAAAATAAAAGCAAGAAAGTTAAAGTAATTTCAGACAATAGAAAATTTTAGAAAGAAACATTTTAATTATTAGAATTTTAAATAAATACTCTGGGAATGTGATTGAACAAAATATGTCTTTCACATTTATTTTGTATCCCATCTGGCAACATTCAACTTAAAATGCTTTATTTTTTCTCTTAATATTCTATAAATAAAACTCATGGCCCCTTGTGTGCTAGACAAGACATCGAACCATGTATGCCAGCCTCTCAAAATGCGTTTCTGAAACTGACAAGATTCTTTAGAGATATTATTGTATATACAGTTTTTTGTAGTATAAGAAATTTTCTCCTCATAAAATTTCACATTTTAAATAAGATTGAAATGCCTTTGTACCCATTGCAATTTAGGGAAATATTATTCTGAGTAGGTGGTGATTAATTATTCTGTTGAATTAATTGTACATGATATCCATGTCTAAATCAGACATTCTAATTAAAAGTATGAATCTAAAGAAAATTTTGAATCAAATATAACTTTAAAGAAATGAAAGACATCTAATATTTTTTCTATTAACTTATACTGGGGCAAACACCATGTCAGACCCTTTACTGCTTTCATTGAGATTTTGATCAAATACCATGAAGAGAAGGATTTAGTAACAATATAAGATTAATATAGAAACCAATAAAGAGAATACAATTTATAAAATAAGTTAAGCAAAGAGGGCAAAGAGGGCAAAGAGGCCATATGCCCCTTGCTGAGCACATGTGGAGAGATCAGTATGTCCTAGAACTCTGACCAATACACTGTCAGCAGGTAGCTGGGTTTTCTTGATATTTTGCTCTGAAAACTTATTTATCTGATACTGTTCCTGTGGGCAAAATTAATTAGCCATCTCTCATATCCATTTGTACTTCTTGAAAAATTGCTTCAAATTAAATCCTGGGTGGTTCTAAGTAATTGACTTGGCATTGATCATATGCAAATATACCAACAATCAAGGAAGACAAAATAACAAAAATAACTATTTGATCTTTCTGAGTCAGCTCATTGATATTTCTCATGAGGTGGAATATACAAATCAGAATTAGGGGCAGGTCAACATTGAATGATGACTGAAATTATTAAGGACCACTCTAAATCTATATATCTCCCTGAGTCTATGAATAAACTGACAATTTACTTAAAAGTTTCATCCAAAGTTTAAAATCATATCAGAGATTAGAAAACAATGTTTAAAAACATGCTAGAAAAAATATATATTTTAGTTATAATTGAAACAGAGAAGAAAATTTTACAACATGAATTAAAATGTGTATTCATTTAACTAAATTGACTTAATTAAATTGGTTAATCAAGTTTAGAAATAGCTTAATGATTTATGTCACATATGCCTTTACTATATATTATACTTGAAAAAAAATAGTAAACTCAAATGATTAAATAGACTACTTTCATTAAGAAAATTTAAAAATCAAAATTATTAATGGTTTACTATGTTCACAGAATTGAACAGTCAATCCTGTGTCATTTCTCAAATCATTTTTTACAACTATTCAAAACTATTGTATTCAAAAGTTCTTTTCAAAAATATATCCATAAATTTATTTTCAAACCTTTGCATGAAAATATGAATGATTTAAAGTACAAAAACAACTCTGATTAAGAAAAAAATCTTTAAAGATTTTAAAGATACAATCATTTTTGTACATTATATTAAAATAATCTAGTAAAGTTTCAATAAGACAATTGATGACAGAGAATAATCCCTAAAATAGACCTAAACTAGTTTCAGCTTTTTTTTTCTTTTGACTCATGCTCTAATGTAATTTGATGAAGAAAGAAAACTTTTTAAACAAATGGAACTCAGGATGGGGAAATAAAAACATCAATATTTACATCAAAACAATTATATACATAAATAAATTTTAATAGATTATAAACCTAAATATCCAAATCCCAAATAACAGGTATCTTGGCAAATTAGGAGTCACAGCCATTTTCATCATCATGGTACAAGCAAGTAATTTGAATTCTGAATACAGTATATATTAACTAAATATTTGTGTTAGATATCATACTTATAATATCTACTTCCAAAACCACTCCACTGATATGTATTTTTATCCAACCTAATACCATTATGTAGATCTATTAGGGTACATACACCTAGAAAATAAATTCTAAGCATTTGAATATGAGGATGAATATAGTTCAAAATTAGCAACCAATTAAACTAAACCATATTTTAATAAAAATACTGAGGTGAGAAGTATAATAAGCACCTTAAAATATTCAGTGTTATCAGAAATATATAAAGCCCCAAATATGCATCTCTTTTTTAACAGGTCTGAGGCTATAGTAATTTTAACACTATGAACCACATGTAAATACATAGTACATCAAAAACTTACAAACTAATGATGAGAGTATAACATGTCCAACCTAGAAAAGACATCTTGAAAATTTCCTTAAGACTTATTTTTATAGTGCTTTAAATTTTTAAGCAAAGTTAAGAGATGCTGACATATTCCAAATAACCATATTCCAGAGAGCCATGTCTCTTAACAATAAATATCATCCCTACCACAGCAGTGCACGCTATTGATGTCATCATCACCTCAGTTCCTATCTTCTATAGGCTTAGCTTTTGATGCTACACATTCTATATATTTAATTAAGCACCCAAAAATTAGAAAGCAATTTTTTCTTCTCTCAAATCTAATGGAATTATTGACAATTACTGATAGCTACCAATACTTCTACTATTTTCACTGATTTACTTTCTAGAATCCCACAGTGTACTCTAGATAGTTTTGTTTCAACACGAGACAGCTGGAGTCATTAGAGAGGTGTAGAGAGAAGATTCCCTAATTATTAGGGTAATCAAATACAACAGAAGCAAATCATTGGGTGAAGATATAGAGGTGGGTTTTCACAGGAGGAAGAGGAGGAGCCATGTTAGAGAAAGAGCTTTTCAGCCAGTCTATGGAGTTGAGAAGAGGGACAATATGTAGGCCTGTGGTGGCTACTGGGTGAATTCTAATATAAAATAGCTGATGAGTTTAGGATAACAGATTTCAAGCCCAGGGTTTGAGTCATATGGCTGATTTTAAAATATTAAGATTGTCTAGTGTTTTCTCGTCTTGACGGTTCAGGTAGGCAAGACAGAGGGCATAACCACGGAATGGTCGTTGGCTGGGGTTGGCTCTCTGGGGGCTCTCAGTTGGTGTAAAGTGAGCATTTAGCTCCAGGCATTCTCAAGGAGGAATAGATGTTAGACAGCTTAATAAGCCAGCCTGGGGAGCTGGGTGAGACGGCCATTTTTAGCACTGGGAAAGGAGCAAGTCGTGGGAGCTGAGTGAAGCAGGTTGGTTGTGAGAGGCTGGTGAAGCTAGCTTTGAGAGCTTGAAAGAGCTCAGGCAGAGCTGTAGAGAAAGAGCTAGGATGAATTTTAAAATTGCATGCAATAGAGCAGGAAGCCTGAATTGAGAACCTCCATAATATCGGGTTGTGGTCAGCCTGTTTTAAAAAGCAATTAGTGAATGATGTGGCCTAGCTCATTAAAGGTACTGCCATCTGTGAGCTCATAGTCCCGGATTCTATAAAAAAAAAAAAAAAAAAAAAAAAAAAGCAGGCTGATCAAGCCAAGAGGAGCAAGCCAGTAAGCAGTACTTCTCCATGTCTTCTACACTGGCCTTCAGGTTCCTACTCTGCTTGAGTTCCTGCCCTGACTTTCTCTGATGATAAACTGTAGTATGGAATACCAGGTTGAATAAACCTTTTCCTCCCCAACTTGCTTTGGTATGGTTTTTCATCACATCAGTAGAAACATTAACTAAGACACAAAGCATGGAGTCTTTTCTAGAATTTCACATAACTAGCATTACAAGGATTTTTTCAGAAGAGAATCTCTGACTTGACTATTATGCATTACAATTTCTTCTGTGTCTTCTCAGTATTTGAATGCCTCCTTTTCTATTAATACCAAATAGCATTCAGTATATCTATAACCTAGTAGTTGGTTTCAAGTTTTGGCCACTATGAGTGAAATAAATTTAAGGATGTCTTCAGGCTCTTATGGAGGTAGGCTTTTTTGATCCTTCAAGAGGTCAAGGAACATGTGGCAAATATATTCTTGACCTTGCAGTAACTACAATGTGTCTTTCAAGATCACCCTTCCATTTTACAGTTCTGCTAAGAATGAATGAGCATTTCTGTTTTTACGCAAACTGTCTGCCACTTGGTGCTGTCAGTTCTGGATGATGGTCTTCCTAATAAAGCTGGTTGCTATTTTAATTCCATTTACACGATGACATGTCACAAAAGTGATCTGTGTTGGTTAATATTGACTTCAACTTCAGGGGATTTCTGGTCAAAGGGATAAGAAATAGTCTAGATTGGAATAATTGAACCTAGTAGACTCATTTAACTGTGATTAGTGGCACCTTCTAATTGACTGGAGCTCCAATTTTACTTTCTGTCTACTTCTCTGTCAATTCAGTGTTGCTGATTCATGCGTGTATTGTAATGACTTTCTTACTAGGTAAACTGTGAGCCAAAACAAATCCATCCTTGGTTATCTTGGTTTGGGCAGTATTCTTTGAATTGCTGAAACTTCGTCGATTTGTCAAGGGTACCCCTGTGTGATAAGTTATCTGCTAAGGTCCATGTGTGATAAGTTATCTGCTAAGGTCCAGAGTATTCCTTCTTTACCTTATAATGGTTTTACAAAGTGAAGGTAATTTTAATGTGAAATTCAAAACCCTAGTCCTCATTGCAAGTTATTCTGTAATAATTTGGGGGGAAATAAATCCAAAAGCATATAAGTGCTACTACCTAATGTCACTATTATCTAATGACATGTTTATTAAATAGTTTGATTCTGGGAGTTTGACAGTTTAATACAGTTTGACAGTAGCTCTATTAGATTATTGAAGAAATTCCTTACTAAAGATCACAACCAAATTCTCTCTTCACAACCAAGTGGTCAAATAGAGCTTACTCTATTTGCGTGTACTGAGGGTGTATGTGAGTTAAAAATAAAGAGTAGGGAAACAGAGAATCTTATAAACACATAGACAAGATTCACAGAAAATTGTTTGATTCTGTCTCCACCACTCATTAGCTTACCAAGCCCTTGATGTTCAGTGTCTTCTCTTGACCTAAGGGTAGCAGTGAATGCATGTGGGAATTGTTGTAAGTAGACTAAAGTGCAAACAAAGTACCTGTGTCAAGTATGCAGAAACATTGGCTCAGACCTTTTTCAGCTTTAGTTCTTGGCTAAGGGAGACTATCAAAGCTTTAACTTTCAATTTTTTTAATTTATTTTTTCTTTATTAGATATTTTCTTCATTTACATTTCAAGTGTTATCCAGAAAGTTCCCCATACCCCCCCATCCCCGCCCTGCTCCCCTACCCACCCCCTCCCACATAATGGCCCTGGCATTCCCCTGTACTGGCTCTTAAGGCATTTTGACATAAAACAAAACAGACACATCAGTGACCACATTCTCTAAACACTCATAATTCAACAAAGTATCTGTGGTGATTTGAATGTGCTTGGCCCAGGGATTGTCACTATTAGGACATACCATTGCCCCAAGCATGTCCTGAAAGCACAAGCGAGTCACATAAAGAACTTAGTCAAATGCCTATGTTTCTACTCCTTTTACGATGATGTCTTCTGCCAAGAATACACGTATAGCCTCATAGGGTGTTCGTTTTGCCCAGTTGACTGAAGAAGCAAAGATTAGGACCTGGTTTACTGGTGGTTCTGCAGGTTGTACAGGAAGTAGATAGCTGTGGCATTACAACTCCTTTCTGGCACAATCCTGAAAGATACTGGTAAAAGGGAAATCTTAACAGTAGGCAGAACTTCGAGAAATACACATGGTATCATGGTTGGTTAAGAAGAAGAAATGGTCAGTTGTACACTGACTCATGGGCTATAGCCAATGGACTGGCTGTATGATCAGGGACTTGGAAGTATCAAGGTTGATATAGACATCATAGGAAATTACAGTTAAGTAATTGAATGAATCTCAGAAAATACTTTGAATTTTGGACTTTTAACATTGTTGAGAGTGCTATAGACAATGGGGACTTTTGAAGTTTGATTAAATGTATTTTTCATTATGCTATGTTTAGATATGGCTCCTATAGACTCCTGTTCAAACAAGCCTATAGGGTGCCAGGGAATGAATGTCATGGTTTGAATATGCTTGGCCTGGGGAGTGGCAATATTCGAAGGAGTGGCTTGGTTGGAATAGGTGTAGCCTTTTTGGAGGAAGTGTGTCACTGTGGGAGTTGCCTTTGAGACCCTCTCCCTAGCCAAGTGGGAGCCAGTCTCCTCCTAGTGGCCTTTAGATCAAGATATAGAACTTTCAACTCCTCTGGCCTCCAGTGCAATGCCTGTCTGCATGTTGGCCTAGATGCTGTCATGTTCCCACCTTGATGATAATGGTCAGAGCCCCAGAAACACTAAGGGACCCAGCTCCAATTAGAAGTTGTCCCTTATAAAAGTTCTCTTGGTCATGGTGTCACTTCACAGCAATGGAAAGCCTAATTAAGATAGTACCTAAACCAAGAACTGTTATTACTAGAGTCAGCAACAGTACAAATATATATTTAGAGGTGGTGGTTGCTCTCCAGAGAACTCAGGTTTAATTCTTAGCTCCAATATGGCTACTTCCAACTGTCTTAAGTCCTGTCTCAGGGATTCTGCCATCTTTCCTGGCATTTCCAGAACACATATACATAAAATACACATATACATAATGTACACATATATGTAATATACACATATACATTTATGTACACATACACATAAAATCTTATAAACAATTGAAAGTCTGTAGATGAGCTAAATTTAGTGTATCTGTAATTTGTCATTTAAAATGTTCAGTTTTCAACAAAGGATTTAAAATAAACATATAAAAAATGACAATGTGACCCACATATAGAAAAAAAAAATCACCAGAAACAATTAGATCCATGAAGCTGGAGCAGTCTGAAGGAAGTCAAATCTAAAAAATACATTTGTTATAAATATGTACTTATTAAAGGGAATATTTTCTTTTGCCTTTGTATAGAATTCCTAATTGATATTTTACACATTGAAAGTAAGGGTAATTACTGGTTTGTAGTCCATATTGCTTAAGTCATTATTAATTAACACAAATGAGGTGGTGTTACTTGAATAATGAATTAAACAACTATTTAGTAATTTAGTTAAGCGATAAAAATTAAATATTGGCTTTTCTGCAAAGGTGAATATAGAAGTGCAATAGAAGTATATGTTGTAAAACTCCTAATTTGTAATAAAACATAAATCAAACTTTAGCTGCCATGAGTTGCTATCAGATTTTAATTACATTCCTTACTGTTTTATGTTCTTTCATGAAGAGGTAATCAATGAACCAGTTTTTAGAAAAATTGATTCTTCTTAATAACTGTGTCAACATTAACTGAGATGCTTGGCAGTGCATCTTGTCAAAAGCATCATAATTAAAACACTTCAAATAAACCCATCACCAGGAATAGTGCTAAGAAGGGACATGAAGAAAAGGAAATAGCAATTTGCAGTAACATGAAGATTCTTCAAGGCTTTCATTTGTATTTATCTTAGAATATTTAAAGAGATGTAACAATGCAAAGAACATTTGTATTTTATATTACCATAAAATGATTTAAACTTTCATAGAGAAATGTATATAAAATGCATGCATCTTAAAGTATTGGCGTGGCTATGATTAAGTTTTAAATGGATATTTTATTTTGATTTTTCATCCAATGCTGTTTGTTTTCACTCCAATCACTACTCAGCATCTGAAAGAAGCTGGAGTTTAGATAGACTGGGTAGAGCATGATCTCAGGTCCTATGTGCAAGGCAAAGCTGTGTTTGTATAGATGTACTGTAAGGGTCTAATAGGCATCACAATAATGTGAATCTATCATTGCACTTTTTCTTTCTGCATGATGCATTATATATCCTGTAGATTACTACAAAGGAGTGACCTGGGTAGAACCAAGGACTTTGGATTCTGCTTGACTTCTCTAATGATTCATTAAGACTCACTAGTTTTGTAGACAAAAGAGTTTTGAAGTACTAGAGATAATTTTTATGAACTTAAAGGACAATATTTGAGATAGGTAATGAGGATGGAAGAAAATATAATTTCCCTTAGTATGGTTCTATAGAAAGGTAATGAGAGGTTTATCTCTTGTTGAGTAGATCTTACTATTGATTAGACACATGTTGTTTATCACCCTCACCTGACCACCATTTTTGTACTTTTACAAATATCTTAGTGTGCTAGTCATTGTGGTTCGTGCTTGTCACAGCTGGACAGAATTGTTTCCTTAGTGTTAGACTACAAGAAAGTTTTTAGGTTAAATCCAGCTCAAATCCTCCAAGTCGTATGCCCTAAGCATATGGAAGTATATTCAGTAAGTGAGACTTACATTTAGCCTGTCTTGTTTTATTGGTCACTTTTAATACCCTGATAAAGTGTTCTAAGGAAGACTTCTTATGCCTGATACTGGGTTTTTTATTAGGCTGTTTTTTAAGGGGAGCATGGTAGCATCAATGGCATAAATTCATTTAATCTGTATATACATAGATGTGCAGATTTCCCTGTATTATGTATAATTTTAGGGGAATTTAAAATAATAAAATTCATTCAAGATTTATTAAAAACCTTAGTGTAATTTAGCTCTCCTTTTTCTTTACTGTTTAGACCTCACTTCCCAGCTTTTCATTTCCTCTTTCAAGTCACCTGTACCCTGCTATTCGTTTCCAAACATTGCTACTTATGTTAACTGTACTTTATACTGTCCATATAAAACAAGGTTAACTTTGATGACATTTTAACAAAGTCAAAGAAGGTATTAGCATATCCTGTTAGTGAAACCATGACATTTTCTGACCCACAAAGTTAAATAAAACATTTTTCCTGGAGTTGATGACATTAATATTACAAAGAAATATTTTGAAAACATATTCACTTTATTTGATGGTAGTTTACTATTATATCTGTTTTATTTTATTTGTTATTATTGTTATTTATTTGTTATTGTGTTCTTTATAGTATCTAACATATACATTAGAATTTACTATATAATAAGCATATGTGTGTGTGTGTGTGTGTGTGTGTGTGTGTAAAATGGTATATGGATTAAATATAGATAACATAAGGGCATATGTATTGTTTGTTTGTATGTATGTATGTATGCATGTATGTATGTTTATATGCATGTATGCATGCATGCATGTGAGTCAGTATTTTTCAAGATTGCTGGCACCTATAAAGTTTTTAAAAACTTTCTCTTCTATAAGAAATAACTACTGTCTCTAGCTGCATATGTATTAGAAGATGGCCTAGTTGGCCATTATTTGGAAAAGAGGCCCCTTGGTCTAGCAATCTTTATATGCCCCAGTACAGAGGGGAATGCCAGGGCCAAGAAGTGGAAGTGGGTGGGTAGGGGAGCAGGGTGGGGGCAGGGTATATGGGACGTTTGAGGTAGCATTTGAAATGTAAATGAAGAAAATATCTAATAAACAAAGAAAAATAAATAAATAAAAACTATTCATCAAGAAAAATAAAAAGGAGGAACTACTGTAAGATTTGATATGAGAACTATTATACACATTTGCAGAACTGAGGAATGGTATATTTATTCTCTGAAAGGGGAAGAACCAGGGAACCTGTTGAAATAGTTTAGCACATATCCCAAGTCATTAGAGAACTAGGAACCCAGTGGTATAAATCAGTGGAAAGTTAAATGCCTGGAAAAGGGGAGGTGTGTGATGGGTGTGATTTCCCTTTTGGCAGATTAGCTACTGCCTTCCCAGTTTATTCAGAACAGATCTTTTGTAGCAGTCTCCCAGTTCAAATGCATATCACTCTTTAAACATCCTGACAAGAAGTGGGAGTGGATGTTTAGGGGAGGGGGGTAATGGGGGACCTTCTGGATAGCATTTGAAATGTAAATGAAGAAAATATCTAATAAAATATTGAAAAAAAACATTCTGACAGACACAGTTAGACATAATGCTTTACTAGGTATTTGGCCATCCCCCAGTCTATTCAAACTGACATACATTTAACAACACAAAAATAAGTGCATAACGCAAGCACAGCGCTCTTCATTAACTTAGACTAAAATGAAGGAGTCAAAAAACTGCAATGGATTATTATAAAATGTAATGATTTCAAATTATTAGTGGTGGCCACATAAGATGTACAACAAAGGGAAGATAGAAATTAAACTTAATATCAAAATAAAGACACTAGAACACCAAAATCAACATGGATCTCTTCACAGCGAACATTTAGTTATTCTAAAATGCTCACATGGAAGGAGCTCTATTTATCCTTCTTTTCCATGAACAATTGAATTTTAGAAAGAATTTTTTCTCAGGAAAATAACAGTAGAAATATTATGACATGTAAGCATCTTCTGAATTAGAGAAAGACAGAAGGAGACCAAAGGGAAGGTAAAGGAGTAAATACACATAATGTGCCACAGACATTTTGGTCAAAATTGAAATACATGTCCAGTGATGGCCCACAAATTGTACTAGTAGGCAGCAGAGGAGCTTTTAAAAAAATTTATTATTATTATTATTATTATTATTATTATTATTATTATTATTATTAAAATAATCTATATGATATTCTGATGACATAATTACCCAACAATATTTTATCATGGTGTGTTCCTATTCAGTGGTTAAGTAACATGACTGTAAAAATGTACCATCTTATACCTATCAGAATGGCTAAAATAAAATTTTAAAAAAATCAATCAATACCTCATACTGGCAAGGAAGCATGGGAAGGTAGACATTTATCTATTGTTGGTGGGAGTGCAAATTCATACAGCCACTTTGGGGATCAATTGTGATTTCCCAATCACTGGGGATAGTTCTAGCTTAAGACCCAGATATATAACTCCCAGGCCTGGACTCAGGACTGACTATTTGTCCCGCCTAAAAGATATTTACTAGTAAAAATGGAACAGATATTGAGGGAATGTCCTGTTGTAGGAAATACTAAAAAATTGCACCATCCCACACTATACCTAGCTACTCTCTGCCTAAGGACTGTCCGCCTCTACGCTAGCCCCATGCGGTGGTCTTCCTTTCTCAGGTTTGCCTGCCTCAGAGCCATCTATCCCCTGGAGCTAGTTGTCATAAATTCCCTTAACCCTGGAGATAAAAACTCTAGCAGTTTATAATTAATTTATTAATTAATCAGTCAGATTTATATATTAATACATTCTCAATTCACAAGATGCCCACACAATAATTTCAGAACCAATTGTTAATGGTATAAATTGCTCACCTAGATAAGACAAATTGTCCTGTAATTATCCATTCCTTATAAGACATTCATAGCTACCTGTGGCTATTTAAAACAATGTGGAATCTGGATCATATACCCCCATCTTTCTTCCTTCCTCTCTCTTTCTCTTTCACCCTCTCTCTTCCTCTTTCTTCCTCTTTCATCCTCTCTCTTCCTCTTCCTCTCTCTTCCTCTCTCTTCCTCTCTCTCTCTCTCTCTCTCTCTCTCTCTCCCTCTCCTCTTAAAATGCTGCCTCCCTTTCCCCTGTCCAATCACAGGCTTCTTGTTGTATTAATATTTAAATTAATTGGAGGAAAATTCTGCTACAATGTCCAACAAATGACCGGTCCAGCTTAAGACCCATACCACGAGAGAGAAATGACCTCGGGTAATATTAATTATTGATATTATTATACGCTTGAAGACAGAGCCTAATATAACCTTCATCAGAGAGGACCAGGCAACAGATGCAGAGCCCCACAATGAAGCACTAAGTGGAGCTTGTGGAATGTATTGGAAGAAAGGGAGGAAAAAAGTTGAAGCCAGAGGGTTCAAGGACACTATAAGAAAACCTACTGGGGGCTGGTGAGATGGCTCAGCGGGTTAGAGCACCCGACTGCTCTTCCGAAGGTGATAAGTTCAAATCCCAGTAACCACATGGTGGCTCACCACCACCCGTAACAAGATCTGACGCCCTCCTATGGTGCGTCTGAAGTCAGCTACAGTGTACTTACATATAATAAATAAAAAATATAAATAAATAAATAAATCTTAAAAAAAAAAAAAAAGAAAACCTACTGAATTAACTATGCTAAGCCCATAGGGACTTAGAGAGACTGAACTGTCAACCAAAGAGCATGCATGGGACTTACCCTCTACATATACATAGAAGTTCTATAGCTTGATCTTCATATAGGATTCTTAACAGTGGAAGGTGGACCTGTCTCTGACTCTGTTGCCTGCTTTTGGCACCCTTTCCTCCTAGTGGGCTGCCTTTTCTAGTCTCAGTAGGTGATGTATCTAGTCTTCCTGCTGTTTGTTATGCCAGGAATGGGGCATATCCATGGGAGGCCTCCTTTTTTTCTGAATAGAAGGGACCATAGAAGGTGACAAGGCCTGGGAGGAGAGAAAAAAAGTGTTCCACAAGAAACCTTTGCAGTAAACAAAAGAGAAATGAAGAGATTGTCAGTAAGTAAAAATTGAGGAACTCTAAAGAATGATTAGAAAAGGGAAGTGGAGAAATAGTGATAATTGAAAGATTTCAGACATACTTTTTAGATGATAATTTGAAACATTTTGTGGGATAGCAATAATTATCCACATTTTAAGAAAGGTGATTCTGAATGATTGAGTGATATGAAGCTAATATCAAATGATATCAAATAAGGTGAAACTACTATGAAATGGTACCAGATGATGAAAGAATGTGGTTGTTGATACCTAGTAATTAAGAACAAAAGCTTCTGTGTGAAATTCACAAAGATGTCAGCATAATAATAGGCCACTATTTAGTGATACCACTGTAGCATTCTATTGCAATTCTTATTAACAAATTATTGACCTTTCTTATCTGTGGATTCCACAATTTTCTCAAAAGAGTTAACTGTTTATTTCTTCTCAGAAATAGGATTTACTGAAACAAAAAACTGGAATTAAAAATATTAGCAAAAATTGCCATAATTATATCATAATGGAATTATTTTCTGAGATCTTTTATGTAGTATTTACACCTTCAACATTATATAGTCTTATAAATTATAGCCTATTTTGATTTACATTTTCGATATTAAGAAACTGAAGAATACAAACACTGTTTATGATTTGACTATATAATCCTTTTTTCCCATTGTTCATGTACTGAAGCTATAGTGGCAGACAATTGTAAGGAATTCAATTTTGAATAATAGCAAGAAGTGTAAGAAATATAAAGATGTAATAATCAAATCAGATCAATATTTTAGATCATTAGTCAGAAGACTATCTAACTCAAAGTCATTTGGTGAATATGAACTAAATTTGAACTTATTCTCAGAACACAAACTTTATTTCTATTTTTCAATTTGACCTTGAGCATTTCAAATCTTTAATTAATATATATATTAAGCACTCAAATATTGATTGCATAAAATGAGATACAGCTAATATTTGTTGGCAAAATATCAGATATGATAGCTCATTTTTCACAGTATCTTACTATCTGTAAGGCCAATGTTATTATTTTCATTTTAAAGATAATGAGTTTGAAATATCATGCAGTAAACACATTATACAGGTTATAACAATTTTCTCTAGAAGTGAAGAATAATTCATAAACGTTAGAGTGTAAAGACAGGGATTTGTAGCACATGTTCATTTACATTGAACCTTTTTATTTCCCATATTTTTGAAGAAAAGGCATGCAAATTTAGATAAGAAGATAAGGGTAAAGGCTAGGATCTGATCTTCCATCTTCTTACCAAATGTCAGCTATGAGCTATAGTTTTGGTAATGGGCCTGTTTAAGCTTTTATGGCATTTTAAAATAATAAATTCATATTAAATGAAACCATTTAGACAATGATGATAGAAAAAATCTATATCATGTGTACAAATTGTATCTTGTTTTTTATATAAGAGTTTAATTTCAATTTTTTGTGCTACAATATATTATATGTCTTTCTTATAATATTGTAATTTAATATGTGGTTAATATAAAAGGATGTTTTAATTTTATTGGGATTTGGAAATTTATGTTTATGTCTAAGCAGTGATTGCTATTGTACTGTCTGGCTAGACAAAGATGGAGAATTCTTGAATTTAAAGCCTTTTCCAGGAAATTCACTGAAATGCCTTGTGAGCCTCATAATTTTGGGGACTTCTTTAGTCATGTGCATGCAGTGAAGAAATTACAGGTCAGGAAGGTGGGAATGAGTGAGTAGACTTTTTCCATAAACTTTACCACAGTTTGATTCCTGTAAAGCTTTCCTAGAGTAAACACATGAAAAATACTTTCTTATTACATAAAAATAAGATTCCCTTTCTCTGTAAGACAAAGAGTATATGAATTCTCCACCTTTCAAAATGTTTCCAGGTCAAATACCTGTAAAAGACTGTGCTAATTTTTTTTTTTTCCTGATATTGTAGAAGGTAGCTTATGGATGATATCTTTGCCCAGTAATTTACATTTTACCCAATCTAGTAACTTGAAAAATGATTTAGTATCTATAAGCTGAATTCACAGAAGTAATACATACAGCAGTTAGCTTCTGAATATGAATAAATTACACATTGTTAATGAATAAATTACAAACATACTAATTGGTATTGAGATTCCTTGTTAAGTAAAATACATAGTAAAACTTGTCTTCTTCTTCTTTTTTTTTGTTTTGTTTTGTTTTGTTTTTTGAGACAGGGTTTCTCTGTAGAGCCCTGGCTGTCCTGGAACTCACTCTGTAGACCAGGCTGGCCTCGAACACAGAAATCTGCCTGCCTCTGCCTCCTGAGTGCTGAGATTAAAGGCATGCGCCACCACGCCCGGCAAAACTTGTCTTCTATATAGAATAAATATTATATATTTAATGCCTATAATTTATCAAATTCTGTTAAAGATTTTTTAATGCCCCAAGAGTCATTATACACAATTCAAGCCACTGAATATAAATAAAAAACCATCAATGAAATTGGATACAATTATTTCAATACTTTCTAGACTTTTGATAAGCCTTCATTTAAGTGTGTTGTCAAACCCTTTTTGATTTTACTTGATTTACAAATTTAAAATAAAACAACTTCTTTAAAATAACATGTTTCTAAAGCTTGGTTAAGACTTGTTGGAGATCATGTAATCTATCACCAATTTAATTTAATGTTTGTGATGACAGGTTTTTGTTTACATTCTTCTATGCACTTGAGTTCTCTTATTGTGCATCTCAGAAAATTGTAAAATTTATTTGTTAATATTAATTAATAAGCCATTAATGTAACAAGGCCTAAAAGTATGAATATTCTCATGTATTCAGCTCTAGGATCTTATGTTCAAGATCTGGAGACTCCTACCAAGAGTATTGGCAATAATCTGTATGGCTATGGTAGAAGTCTAAGAGAATTCATTGAAAAAAACAAAAACAAAAACTCATAACAAGATAGTCCATTTCTGGTACTAGGATTTTATTTGCTACCATGTGGTATCTAATTAAGATCTTGTTATTTCTATGTGTATGAGTATTGTGCCCGCATGTATGAACATGAACCACATGAATACAAAGAGTGAAGATAGGCCAGAAGAGCATAAACCCCCTGGAATTTTAATTGAAGCAAATTGTGAGGTACCATGTGATTGCTGGAGATAGAAACTAGGTCTTCTGCAAAGGCAGTAGGTACTTTTAACCCACGAGCCATCTCTCTAGCTTCATATTTCACATTTTAGCCAAGATTTATTTGGAATCTAGTATTAAATTCAAGAAACACTCACTGATATTCCAGTGTTTTATGAAGAACTATCTAGAGTTAGTTGGTGCTCTGGTTTGAGGAAAACAACATCAAAGTTTTAAGAGAATATTAATCTCAGTAGTCAAAAAATATCAATCTTCACTAAAGGCTCAAAAGGAAATTATTATTAAAAAAAGTTAGAAGACTGCAAATCTACTGAGCTCAGTTCTATATCCTGCAATACAATACCAGCATCTTACTCGCCCAGTTTGATTTCTAAATGGTAATTGATGGTTGTTTTATAGATAAAATCATTTGGACAAAGTATATAGTACTTTATGTCAGTGAGATATTTATAGTAAGCACCCCAGCATACTAAATTTAAATCTATTATTTATCATCTGTAATCTAACTATACATTTTTACTCTAACTATATCTGCCATCTCTCCCCAATCTATAATCCTTTGTCTTCTGCATAAATTTGGCTTTGAACAACCAAGTGATACAGGAGTTTCAAATTGTCATTATTCAACCTTATGTCTGAATGTGGTTTGCCATTATTGAATTAGATTTTTATCTCATTGGTTTTATATATATATATATATATATATATATATATATATATATATATATATATATATATATAGTGTTAGAATTAATATAAAACTTAAGGTTTAAGTTATATTTGATAGAATATCACTTTGAAGGATATGATTTTTTTATTACACAGTGTTTTCTTATGAAAACTTTTTCAGAGATAGCATGGGAGGTGACTTCAGGCTTCATGGCCAATAAGAGCAATTCTTTATTTTCCCACTTACTATTTTAAGCACATTTACCATTGTAAGTTGCTATCCCTCTATTCTTATTTTAACTCCACCCAGAAAAATTTCAGCTCAAAGTTATATGAATTAGCATGTCTAACCATATCACTTACTATTAGCTTCTTTTGTTTTTGTACTTGTGTTTATTTTTTTACAAACTTTTTCTTTCTTTTTTTTTACTTATTTATTTATTTATTATTAGAGAATTTCTTCATTTACATTTCAAGTGTTATCACATAAGTCCCCTATACCCTCCCCCAGCCCTGTTCCCCTACCCACCCACTCCCACTACTTGGCCCTGGCATTCCTCTGTACTGGGGCATATACACATTGTTAGTCGAAGGGCCTTTCCTCTCCAATAATGGCCAACTAGGCCATCTTCTAATACATATGCAACTAGAGACATGAGCTCTGGGGGTTCTGATTTGTTCATATTGTTGTTCCATCCATAGGGTTGCAGACCCCTACAGCTCTTGGGTACTCTCTCTAGCTCCTACACTGGGGACCCTGTGTTCTGCCCTATAGATGATTGTAAGCATCCACTTCTGTATTTGTCAGGGACTGTCAAAGCCTCACTGGAGACAGCTATATCAGGGTCCTTTCAGCAATATCCTGCTTGCGTATGCAGTAGTGTCTGCATTTGGTGGCTGATTATGTGATGGACCACCCTGGTGGGACACACTCTGGATGGTCCATCTTTTCATTTTAGCTTCAAACTTTGTCTCTGCACCTCCTTCCATGTATATTTTAATCCCTATTCTAGAGAAGAATGAAGTATCCACTCATTGGTCTTTCTTGATTTTCTTGTGTTTTGGAAATTGTAACTTGGGTATTCTAGGTTTCTGGGCTAATATTCGCTTATCAATGAGTGCATATTAAGTGCCTTCTTTTGTGATTGGGTTACCTCACTGTGGATGATATCCTCCAGATACATCCATTTGCTCAAGAATTTCATAAATTCATTGTTTTTAATAACTGAGTAGTACTCCATTGTGTAAATGTACCACATTCTCTGTATCCATTCCTCTGTTGAGGGACATCTGGTTTCTTTCCAGCTTCTGGCTATTATAAATAAGGCTGCTATGAACATAGTGGAGCATGTGTCCTTGTTACCAGTTGGAATATCTTCTGGGTATATGCCCAGTAGAGGTATTGTTGGATCTTTCTGTAGTACTATGTCCAGTTTTCTGAGAAACCGCCAGACTGATTTCCAGAGTGATTGTACCAGCTTGCAATCCCACCAGCAATGAAGGCGTGTTCCTCTTTCTCCACATCCTCGCCAGCATCGCCTGTAACCTGATTTTTTTATCTTAGCCATTCTTACTGGTGTGAGGTGCCAAACTTTACTTTTTCAAATCTCCATTTCAATATGTTACATCACAGTACATTAATATATTAATAGCATATTCCATATGAATTGTACAACTTTAAATTTTATGAACTAATGTGAATAAAAGCATACAATATAAAATGTCTATTTTGTGTGCTATATATTGTTTTCTATTTCTGCTACTAAACATTCTAACTTTCAGACATTGCTAAGGTATTATTCATTACTTTTACATTTTTTTAGAGACATCATTTCTGTGTGTATGTTTGTGTGTGTGTGTATGTGTGTGTTGCATGAGTGTGTGGGGGGGTCAGGAACACATACGTGGAAGTGAGAGAACAGTTTTGAGGAGTTTGGTTTCTCCTACTTTGTGGATTCAAGAAATAAGTCTTTTATCTTCACTCTTGGAAGAAAGCATTTATAATGCTCTGAGCCATTTTACTATTCCGATAGTACTTTCTAAAAATTGGTATCTGGTAGTATGCACTATGGAATATGAAAATGGAATATTATTTATTTATATGACCTTGCTTCTTCATACACAATAATATAATTTAGTACAGTCAAACTAATTTTTCTAATCTTCAAGGCACATTTCCATAAATTTTATGTATTACTATAAATATTTTTTTAAAAATCTGGTTTAAGGATCTAAGGCATGATTATTATCTCTGTACCCCAAGGGAGAGAAGGAAACCATAGCTACTATGTGTCACTTTTTTCTAAAAAAAAGTTTTTAATTTACTGAATTGTCTTCTTTATTGATTGACTTGTGTGCTGAGTATGACTAGAGCCAATTTATTTCCTTCACTTATTTTTTTCTGCTCAACTCTTCTCTGTGGGTCCTGTCATGTTTCACACTGAACAGTGCTACCTGTATTTGCTGTCTCAGAAATCCTTTGATTGGAAGCAAGGTTGAAAGTAACAGTTTGGGAGAGAATAAAAAAAATCATGAATAATAAAATATTCCAAAAAAGTCTTATTTATTAAATATCAAGTTTGCTGTGTTGTTTATGGTAACATGAATAGCAAGTTTAGACTTTTATAAATCGATTAAGAATGAACTGAGTAGAACAAATTCATATTCCAAGCATCTGGAGGCTAAGATCTTCTGAGCCTAGGCGTCAAAGCAAATCACAGGCAGCATAATATAAATTAGTTCCAAACAAGCAAATAAATAAATGGATAGATCAAATATAAATAAATAATAAATAAATAAATAAATAAATAAATAAACAAACAAACAGCAGACTATGTTCAGAGAGATCTGTGATAGGAAATTTCTATGGAACTCAAAGATACTTTGACCCTTCATGTAATCATGAGAAGATAGAGAGATAGAGAGAGAGACAGAGAGAGAGAGAGAGAGAGAGAGAGAGATGGGTATTGTATTCGTTATTTTAAAGCACAACACAAAGTTATAATGATTTAAACTGCATAGTACTGGCTCATAAACAGACACATACTGCAACTAAACAGAAAAGAGAGTGCAGAAGTAAACCAGAAATACATATTTGCTACATGGCTTTTTCTGTGGAGTCATATTCTATTAACCTAAAATAGGAAAAGCTATGACAATAAAGAAATGGTCACATCATCTAAATCCAGGGTACTAAACAAATGAGAATTCTGTGGCTCCTTAGAGGAACCATTGGCTAATTACAGACACATTCATGGTTCCTTACAGATGTTTGTTCAAAGGCCAAGAAGCTGTACCTCTAAAGATCTCAAATTCTCAAAAATATTTAGTACCTTTGAACACTGGAAACCTCCTAATCCTCAGGAAACTTGAACTATTCATAAGATATTCTACTTTCATTCATGAGGAGAAACTAGTAGGCCATATCAGTAATGTTCTCCTGCAACACTTTACAACTGCTCAAGTTCTGGGTGGCAATGATCTGATCCAAATCCAGTATATTAGACATACATCACTACATATCTTCCTAAATTCCCTATATTCTTTCCATCTCATCTCCATTATTGCCTAAGCTGTGGGTACAGTGATATTATCTTCCATTTGAGACTGTACATGATGAGCATTCCATAGCAAATGTAATAACATGAAACCTTATAAATATAAATATAGTGCTAAGTCACTTTTAAAGAAACTTCTCTGACCAAAGGGACACCCAGATTGATCCAACTTATGTTCATACCACATATTCATGAGCCAGGCTGATTAAAGACTCTCATTTCTTATCCAAAATCTTTCCTCAATTCAACTTGCTCAAAGGCAGAGTATTCTCTATTATTGTCACATGCAGAAGAAAATTATTAAGGATCCATTTCATGTGAATGTTGAATCATGGAATTTTTCTTCTTATATATTAAAATTGGGACCTTATGAATGAATTAAAATGAGGACCTGACTATACAAAGCTATGGATAATTAGGTTTTAACTGTAGACACGAGGGAGAGTAGAGACAGGGATCTGGAAGTCCAGAACAGAGAGAAAAAGTAGAGGACTAAACATGGCCATGAGAATGAACTGAGCCATTAGAGAAAAAAGAGTGGGAAATCAGAAGAAATGTGGAGCAAAGGAGTCCCAGAGAGAGGACCAAGAGACCAAAGAGAGTGAAAGACCTTTCCAGTTATATAGGATTATATAGGGTTATATAGGAATGAATAGCTGGAGGAAAATATACCCATGAGCTGGAGTTTAAGGTAGGGGTCAGGGAGGGAAGAGCAAAATAGAGTCACTACAACTACATGAGCTTGGAAGCCAGCATGTGCTTGGTGTGTTAGTAAGTCATTTTTCACCATTATGACACACTGGTTTTGAGTTCCTTTTAGTTCAGATAATGAGTATCTTATATGATTTCTTTCTTTTCTTTCCAAATAATTGTCAGCTTCTCCTCATGGAATTCAAGTGTTGGGTCAACTATTGGATAAAAATATAACTTAAATGTCATTTTCCTTATGCCCTGCCAGACATAAGAAGTTAACAAAAAATAAAATTAAATTAAGTTAAAAAACCGCTTTAGAGTTCACCTCATTCTTTTTTGTAATCACCTTTTTTGGCCACTTCAAACTATAGTAAAGCCACTGCATGTCTTCACTAACTGTAATCCCTCCTTTACATAACAAATTTCCTTTGCCTTTCCTTAGTTATATTTCTTATAATCTGCAGCAGATACCTCCTGTTACTTGAGTATGATTATTATTGTTTCATAAACATTAATTTATATTTACTATTGACATTTTTCTCTAAGTTTTCTACTTCATCAACCATTTTGAGAGTGTCCATGTACTTGGCTTGTAGGCTCTTCTTAGTTAAGAAAATGTGTCACTCCAGGAAAAGTGGACTCCCTGAATCTCCACTGACATTTAGCCTTAAAGTGCATTAGTCTCTTAACTAACTCCCATAGCATAGATTACACAAGTAGTATCATAACACTCATCTCATACCCTACAAGGAAGGACTGGCTCTGCATATCTATGAGATGCTTCAAATCTAGTTGCACCATACCAAATTCATTATTGATAGCTATCTTGTTTTGTTTTCACGCACCAAGTAGAAAGTCACATTTCTTGGCCAGCCCACTACACATAGAAGTAATAAATAAAGAAACAAGAAACAATTCCACTGAAGCCAGTCTGTGAGTGGATGCGTCTTGTAGCATCATAGATGAGAAATTCCCTCCGGGAACATATTATGCAAAATGAAAAGAAAATTGACTGAGAAAGACAAATATGTTATAGTTTAACCTGTAAAACCTAAAAAGTAGGACTGAAAAAATAGGAGAGTGATTATAAAAGGAGGTTAGAATGAAAGAACTTGAGAAAACTGAATGTAAGTTTAGAGGATATCAGACAGGAGTTTTGAGGTTCAAAAAAAACAGCAGAGTTAATGCAGTTAATGAAATAAATACCTTAAAATTTCCAGTAAAATGATAGTGTGCTAGAACAACATATATGACATATTCCACCTTGGATACTTGGAGTAATAGAGTGTTTACTACTTTTATTGTGGTATTCACTGAATAATACTCAGGCACATGAAATCATATATGATAATTATATACAAAATTATATATGTTTATCTTTTGAAAGAATATTAATTTTCTTTTTAAAATTAACTTATTCACCTACATTTCAAGTGTTATCTTCCCCCTGACCCAGTCCCTCTCCAAGATTTCCTCACCCATTCCCACTCTCCCTTGCCTATGAGAGGGTGTTCCCCAACCCATCCTCTCACCCAAATCACCCAGAGACAAACAAAAAATTTGTTTGTGGAAGGATATATTTATAGAGAAATCTGCTGCATATAGAGATGGTAGATGAGAGAGTCCACAAAGATAAAGCATGAAGTAGTGTAATTGTCCCATGAAAGGAAAACATACCAACTGTGGTGGTAAACATGCTTAATCCCAACACTCTAGAGACAGAGACAGGAAAATTTCTGTGACTTCCATGTCAGACAGGTTTACAGGCCAACTAGGGTTACACAATCAAAAAGTGTTTTAGAGATATAGAGGAAGAGAGAGGGAGGGAGATACAGTGAGACAAAAAGTCAGAGACAGAGACAGGACAGAGACACAGAAAGAAAGAAGATGAAAAGGAACAGGAGGGGAAAGAGAAGGAGGAAGAAGAGGAGAGAGTAGCAGCCCAATTCTCTGAAAGGGAAAAGTCAAATGGGAACTCCTGTGTCATGTGCTGAACATTTAAGTGTTTCTTTATTGCTTTTCATCTTTCTCAAATATATCATATTAAACTTCTATAAAAATTCTGTCCTAATATGCATTTCAAAATTACAATTTAAAAATAACTAGAAATTATAATTAAGAGCCATTATTTTATTAAATCAGTTACATGGCTATAATCTTGTCTTAATTTTTAAAAGTTGTCATAAGGTGTTATATTATTTCTTAAAAAAATAACATACAATTACTACTTTTCGGTTAAATGTTATTTCAATTGAAATATACCACAAACAATTTGCCGAGAAGGCATTTCTTAATGGTACCCCTGTAGACATGATTTGTAATACAGTAATTTTAGCATAAAATTTCATGATTAACCTTGTTTTGCTCCTGTACAGAACTTTTGCTTAATATAGTTTTATTAAAAGTGGCACACCAAAATGGTTTCTTTATATTTATACTATTTGTAGACCTATGACAAACTTAGTTTTAGATAAGACAATACAATATAACAAACCGATTGATGATGAAACATATTTAGCTAGATATTCAAAATATATTACAGATTTGATTCCAATTTTGATTTCACAATTTACATTTCTGTTCCTAAAATCCATTCAATATTTTGTCCTTCAGTAGTTTTTTCATTACAACAGTTATGACTGAGATCGAACAGGAGAAATCTGAACGATAAATATGCAACTTGAAAGTGTGAAAGGTTTGTGGAAGTGTTTAATCAAAAGAGTTGTGAATGGGTTCAAGATTCATTTTAGCTACAGTTCTGTAAGGAGGCTTGCCATTATTTCTTTCATCCAAACGTATATATAAGTCCTTTGTAGAAAGAATCGTAACTTTTAATGAGAGATGTAAAGTAGAACTGGAGACAAAACCACACATATAAAATGATGATTAAATCATCATGGAAGCATTTTATTTGGAGATAGGATGGCTAGTTTGGAGCTATTATTTCTATTTTACAAAGCATAGTGCTCTTCATTATAAACTAAAATCATCACAATAATATCTATTTGTGAAAGAATAAGATATAAAACTGAAACTAGCTTCATTAATTTATATATATGTGTGTGTGTGTGTGTGTGTGTGTGTGTGGTGTGTGTGTGTGTGTGTGTGTGTGGTGTGTGTGTGTGTGTGTGTGTGTGTGTGTGATTAAACATATCTATCGTTACTTAAGGCATTGGTATTATCATGGAAGAGACTTTCATAAATCTTCTGATTTAAAACTTTGCACCTTCTCCATACAAATGCATAACATGTTGTCTACAAAACCATGTGAGCTTAAGTAATATAGTATCTGAGTTTCCAGCAATGTTCTGTTGTTGGGAAGATTCACCATGACCACAGAAACTTTTACAAAGAAAAGTATTGAATTGGAACTTGCTTGCAGTTTTAGATGCTTAGTCCATTATTTGCATGGTAGAAAGCATGGTGTCGCTCAGGCAGACATAGTGCTGGGGAAGGTGCTCAGAGTTCTACTTTCAGATATGCAGACAGCAGGAAGAAAAAGCTACCTGGCCTGGCTCAGACCTTTTAAATCTGAAAGCCTATCCCCAGTGACAACCTTTCTCAAACAAGGTCACACCTTTAATCCTTTCAAACAGTGTCTTTCCCTAAACATTTTCATGAATGAATATATGAGAGTTGTTCATATTCAAACTATCTCAGATAGCATCAAAAATACAATGTTTAGCTTACAAAGGCATTAGTTAGTATTAGATTTTAAACAACCAATTATTTAAAGGTCAGTCAAAAGTCTGAAACTTTCTAGAATTTATTACATTATTCTAATTTTATATCAGTGTTCTTCAGCTACATGCTTCGATATGGGGATGACCTAACTAATGAAAGTGACAAGGAAGTGTGTAAGAGTCATGATGCATAATCATTCATAATTGCTGTGGAAAGGTAAATTGTGATCTTCAACTCATTGCGATTAAGAGAATAACATGAGGTTTAAAAGCAGATCTCTGCTATTATTGCCTTGATGTTCCATTAAATCTTTGCAAATCAAGACAGAATGTCTAAGCCTACTTTATCAAATAGTAATATATCAGTAATTATGAGGCCACTGATTATGTTTTATGTGATAAGAAGTTCAATGTATATTAGAGAAAAATTTCCTTCTGAAAATAGTTACCTATTCAGTATACATAAATGAAATATCCAAATACAGGTTTTCATCAGCCTAACATATAAGCAGATTAGAGAATTAGGCGTTTATGTTCTGAATCTTTATGAGCACTGACTACATAGTTATAATAGTGATGGATACTTACATTACCCTAGACTATGAAATACCTCACAGTGATAAATGAGAGTATGATTTTACAAAAATATATCAGATGTGAATGAAGTATATATATTTGCTTTTCACCATGATTAGAAATTAAATGACTTGCATAATATTGCAATTTTATTATTCTCATATAACATATTTTCCAAGTTTGTTTTGGTTTGGTTGTTGTTTCTGGCTGAGAATTTCACATAATGTGCTTATTATTAAATTTCCTTCTTATCCTCTCCCTTTCAGTTCCTCCTATATAAACCTACCATCTTTCATTCTGAACCTCATTCTCTCTCTCTCTCTCTCTCTCTCTCTCTGTGTGTCTCTGTCTCTCTCTCTCTCTCTCTCTCTCTCTCATTTTAACCTATCTTCTCACTGGAGCATGGAGAGTCTTTTAGATGCCATATATGTGAATTTCAATGACTCCCTCTTTTCCACAGATGGCCAAAAGTCTCTCAGCTTGGGGCAGGGCTTCCTGATCCTTTTCCCTGTCCATGCCACGATTGAGCCTGACTTGATCTTGATCTTGTTTAAGTCTTATGCTTGCGATTATTGCCACTGTGATATCATGGATTCAATAGCTGTGCCGTGTCTAATACATAATGATTTCTTTCAAACAACTATTACTTCTTGCTTTTAAAATTCTATGTTCCTCTTCCATTGTGATCACTTAGCCTTGGGAGAAGGAATGATATATATGTCCCACTAAAAGCTGAGTACTCCAGTCTCTTTTCTATGCACAATGTTCTTTTTGGGTCTCTATTAATTGTATGTACTGCCAAAAGAAAATTTTCTTATAAGTGTTAAGATATTGTACTGGCTAGGTTTGTGTCAACTTGACACAGCTGGAGTTATCACAGAGAAAGGAGCTTCAGTTGGGGAAATGCCTCCATGAGATCTAGCTGTGAAGCATTTTCTCAATTAGTGATCAAGGGCCCCTTGTGGGTGGGACCATCTCTGGGCTGGCAGTTTTGGGTTCTATAAGAGAGCAGGCTGAGCAAGCCAGGGGAAGCAAGCCAGTAAGGAATATCCCTCCATGGTTTCTGCATCAGCTCCTGCTTCCTGACCTGCTTGAGTTCCAGTCCTGACTTCCTTAGTGATGAACAGCTGTATGGAAGTGTAAGCCAAATAAACCCTTTCCTCCCCAACTTGCTTCTTGGTCATGATGTTTGTGCAGGAATAGAAACCCTGACTAAGACAGATATGTTCAAATTTTGGGGTACAAAATTAAAAATTGTGGGTTATATATTATGTTAATTTATCAAACTAATAGGAGTGGGTTCTATCTGAGGGTATATGACTATTCCAGCTGAAGGTTCTTTATTTAATAACTGTGTCAGGAATGGGTTTGATCTTGAAGTCCAACCTTTGAATTCAATCAGAAATATTATAATTAACCTTTTAATATCCATGGCATTATTGTGTCAGAAGACATAATTTTCAAGGTCAGTCATTGTTTTACCACACAGTTAGATACAAGTTTTATATCTTAAATGTAAATTACAGGTATTTCTTAACATTTGAGGTAGAATGTTGAGTGTAGTGAATATTTACTCTAAATTATCATAATGAAATTATTTATCAACTAATAAAAGTTCTACAATTTTAAAAATATGAGAAGAAATAAATTGCTTTTACTTGTACATTCTAAATTTATAAAAATAAGAACCAAACATAGGAAGGAAACCTAATATTTGATCAGCTAGCTAATGCTTGATATACATCTGGTCATCTATATATGATGTGTTTTATGTTTTCCTTTCCATGTTTGTTTTTCTCTGATTTTTCATAGGCATTATAAAACTATGACTACTAATGTTTCTGTTTAAATTCAATATATGTTTGTTGTAGTACTTATTTAAATAAATTCATTATGTGTGGACATAATGCTACATATACTTTAATTGACAAGAAGAAACTTTAAACCCATAAAATGTCAGGCACAAAAACTCACAGTATTTTGAAATTTGTCAGATGACACCAAGGTTTATAATGGTTTATACATATAAATATGCATAATCTTTTATGCCTCTATTTCACTGTCCATCTTTTATGTATTTCTATTTAATTTCAGTTTGTGTTATATTAAAAATACTTTATTTTTAAAATATTTATTTATTTTTTATACATGAGTACACTGTCACTGTCTTCAGAAATACCAGAAGAGGATATTGGATCCCATAACAGATGGGTATTTTTTTCTACTTTTTCCAATTTCTTACATATGATTATAATCATAAATGTGTTTATACTCTAAAATTTTCATATGATGTCTTATTCTCTCAAATTCTGAGATCAAGTCTAACATGAGGTAAATTGCCTATGTCAAGTTGAAAGTGACCATTATAAGCATCCTTCTATTCTTCCTTTAAAAAAATGAAATTTTATGGTAGAGCTTAATCTTCCATACATTTTTACTCTAGGTAAATTTTCAGAATTATGTTGTTTATAAGACTAACAACACACATAGAATGATGATATTTCTGTGTCAAGAATAAGGATAATCTGAAGTATAGCTGTAATACAATGTTGCTAACACATGCAGTATTACAAAGTTTCTGCTTTTACTGATGATTTTTCTACTCACTGGAAGTATTTACGGAAAGAGTTGCTGTGAAAGCTAATAAGCTCAGAAATGTTTCTGGGTGAATGATACGTACATGACCAGGAAATAGGTTCCTAATATACTATGGAAATTAATCTGTAGATCCATTAAATTATGCTTTTCTAAGAAATACACTATAGAATGTACATGAGAACTTATGCAAAATTTAATTTATTTCTGAGAAGAAGAATGGAGTGGCAAGCTATGTGGAGAGGAATAGAAGAGAGAAGGATGTAAAATTTTTGATAGAGCTTTTCCTCTTTAAGTATTGGAGCACACATGTACATTGGAGCTTTCTACATTCAAATTTGTTTCTAAATACCATAAAGTGCAATTATTGTACATTACCTGAGAGAATACTTGAAAAATATAATTACTATTATAGATCTTATGATAGAGATTGCTATGGGTTATAAACAAAGACAGATCTGAGAGGTGGTTCAGCAGGACTAGAGGATTGCAAGACAAGCTTGTTCACTGAAATTTGATCACTAAATCCCACATAAATGTCAACAGGTAATGAACTCCATAAAATTGTTTTCTGTGAGCATGACATGGCATATGACTCTAATGTAGAAATTATGCCTTGTTCTGCCATTAGAAATAAGAGTCAAACTCAAAATATATTTATAAATACATTAGTCACATAGCTAGGCTCTCTTCTAACTAGCACATAATGAAAAATAACTCATTCATTTTAATCTACATTCTGCCACGTGGTTTGTTACCTATGCTCAGATATTATGTGTCTGTTTTCTCACATCTTCCCAGGACGATCACCATGCATCACTCTATCCCAGATGTTTCATGTCCCATTACCTTACTAAGCAACAGGCCATAGGCTCTTGAATTGATAAGTGATGCATCCATACAATACACAAGATATTCTCTCTACACTCTAACATAATCATAAAAATAATTAAAATTGATACCACTGTATATTAAAATAATAGATTCTGAACTTAGAGTATAGAAAATCTACTACAGAAGAGGCAAAAAAGAAATAAATTTGAAAAAGAAGCCACCCAATTTGTGACTCTATGGGAACAATGAAAGGATCAAGAGTCAAGAATTTTAATAGCTTTAATACCTAGGTCTTACCATTATCTGGCTACTATCAAAAAAATTGAGAATGTCATTTTACAATGTTGAAGAATTGAAGTAATTTCCTTTGCATTTGAAGAAATAAATACTCTACTGTAGCCACACACACACACACACAAACACACACACACACACACACACACACACACACACACACACACACACACCATTATAGTGTCAATGCCTTGATCTTAGCCTACATAGATGATTATATTTGTAACTTACAAATTATAAATTAATAGATTTGTGTTTTTGAAGGCATTTAACATGTGGTACTTTCACAACATGGATAGGAAAATATATACTGAGAATGTAAGAAAATGGTTTATGAGAAGATGATGGGAGTAATGAAACAATTTTAATATGGAGCAATCAATTGAATTTTGTTTTAATATGTGTATCATTTTAATGTTGTCTGGTCTCTAATGTTTGTAGGACTGAACCTAATAATGGCATACTTGTTGAAATAGATGCTTGTGAATGAACAAGATGAATGAGACAGGAAGTTGCACAAAAAGAAGTATTAAACAAAGTTAAAGCAATGTTAGGTATCAACCACACATTTTAATGACATGAGGCTGTGTTATACGATTTTTTTTACCTTATTTTTAAAAATGTATTATTTTATTTATTTATATTTCAAATATTGTACCTCTTCCTGGTGCCCCCTCCAGGAACATCACACCCCTGCCCCCTCTGTGCTTCTAAGAGGGTGCTTCCCAACTCACACAACTACTCCTAATTTACCACTCTGGGGCTTCATCCTTCTCTGGGGCTTCATGCCTCCACAAGACGAAGCACATCTCTTCCCACTGAAGTCAAAAAGGCAGTACATTGTTACATATGTAGCAGAGGGGGAGAGAGTGGGGACATGGACCAGCCTATGAACTATGAATATTCTTTGGTTGATGGATTAGTCCCTGGAAGCTCTGAGGGGTCCAGTTAGTTTATACTGTTGTTCGTCCTATGTGGTTGCAATCCCCTTCAGCTCCTTCAGTCCTTTCTCTAACTCCTCAATTGCAGTCCCCTACTGAGTCCAATGGTTGGCTGTGAGCATCCAACTCTGCATTTTTCAGGCTCTGGCTGAGCCCCTTGGAAGACAGCTATAACAGGTTCCTCTTAGCAAGCACTTCTTGTCATCTGCAATATTGTCTGGGTTTGATGTCTGTATATGGGATGGAACCCCAGTTGGGGCAGTATATGAATGACCTTTTCTTCAGTCTCTGCTCCACACTTTGTGATTTCTTTAGACAGGAGCCATTCTGAGTTAAAAATTTGAAGATTATACTGGGCATGGTGGTGCACGCCTTTAATCGCAGCACTTGGGAGGCAGAGATAGGCGGATTTCTGAGTTCAAGGCCAGCCTGGTCTACAAAGTGAGTTCCAGGACGGCCAGGGCTACACAGAAAAACCCTGTCTAAAAACAAAACAAAACAAAACAAAACAAAACAAACAAAAAAAAATTGAAGGTGGCCCACTCCTATAGCAATGACCTTTTACTAACTTCTAGATATGGTTTGACAGTTTCTCCCCACCCCACCCCTCCCTTGATGGGCATTTCAGCTAATGTCATCCCCCTGGGATTAGTTCTCTATTCCCCATTGCTACAAATCTCTGTTCAACTTCCTGACCCTCTGTATATCATCCCTGTCTCCTCCCATACATTATGCTGCCTCTCTTTTCCTGCTCCCTGTTCTCCATTCCTCCCAAGTCCCTTCTACCCTCTACCTCCTGTGAGTATTTTGTTTCCCCATATAAGAAGGACTCAAGCATCCAAATTTTTGTCTTCCTTCTTCTTGAGCTTCATACTGTCTTTGAGTTATATCTTGGATGTTCCAAGATTTTTGGGCTAATATCCACTTATCAGTGAGTGCACACCACTTTTGTGATTGGGTTACTACACTCAGGATGATATTTTCTAGTTCCATCTATTTTCCTAAGAATTTCATAAATCCATTGTTTTAATAGCTGAGTTGAATTCCATTGTATAAATATATCAAATTTTCTGTGTCCATTTTCCGTTGAAAGACATCTCTATTCTTTCCAGCTTCTTGCTATTATGAATAAGGCTGTTATGAACAGGATGGAGCATGTATTGTTTTTGTATGTCAGAGTATCTTTTGGGTATATTCTCAGAAGTGGTATAGTTGGGTCCTCAGGTAGCATTATGTTCACTTTTCTGAGGAATGACCAGAGTGATTTCCAGAGTGGTTGTACCAGTTTGAAATATCATCAGCAATGGAGGAGTGTTCCTCTTTCTCCACATCCTTGCCAGCACTTGCTGTCACCTTAGCTTTTGATCTTAGCTATTCTGATTGGTGTGAAGTGGAATCTCAGGGTTGTTTTGATTTGCATTTCCCTTAAAACTAAGACTGTTGAACAGTTCTTTAGGTCTTTCTCAGATATTCAGTATTCCTCAGTTGACAATAGTTTGTTTAGATTTATACTTCATTTTTGTTTTGTTTGTTTGTTTGTTTATTTATTTATTTATTTATTTATTTATTTTGAGACAGGATTTCTCTGTATAGCCATGGCTGTCCTGGAACTCACTTTGTAGACCAGGCTGGCCTTGAACTCAGAAATCCACCTGCCTCTGCCAAACGAGTGCTGGGATTAAAGGCATGCACCACCATGCCCAGCTTTTATACCTCATTTTTCATAGAGTTATTTGATTCTCTGGAGTCTAACTTCTTGAGTTCTTTGCAAATATTAGATATTAGCCTTCTGTTAGATGTAGGGTTGGTAAAGATCTTTCCCAATCTGCTGGCTGCTGTTTTGTCCTACTGAAAGTGTCCTTTCTCTTGGCAACTTTATGAGCTCCCATTTTTCTGTTGTTGATCTTAGAGCATAAGCCACAGGAAATTTTCCCCTTTGCCCATGTGCCCAAGGCTCTTCCCCAAGTTATCTTCTATTAGTTTCAGTGTATCTGGTTTTATGTGGATTTCCTTGATCCACTTGAGCTTAAGCATACTACAAGGAGATGAGAATGTACCGATTTGCATGCTTCTACATGCTGACCATCAGTTGACCAAGCAACTCTCCGAGTGGAGAGTGTGCAGCAGTCTGACATGTCGGCCAGCCCAGAGCACTGGAACTCTGGTGGGACACAGGTTCTCTCCTACCCCCTTTATTTCCCCATGTCCGGTGTCCAACATCTAGTCCCTGATTTTAGTGGGATTGTTTCTCTCCATTTCGTTTGATGTTGGCTACTGGTTTCCTGTATATTGCTTTTACTATGCTTAGGTATGGGCTTTGAATGCCTTATCTTTCCAGAACCTTTACCATAAAGGGGTATTGAATTATATTAAATGCTTTCTCAGTATCAAATGAGATGATCATGTGGTTTTTTTTTTTTGAGTTTATATAGTAGTTTATGTTGATGGATTTTCATATATTGAAACATCTCTGCATCCTTGGAATTAAGCCTACTTAATCATGATGAATGTTGCTTTTGAAATGTTCTTAAATTTAGATTGTGAGAATTTTATTGAATATTTTTGTATCGATCTTCATAAGTGAAATTGGCCTGAAGTTCTCATCTTTATTGGGTCTATGTATGCTTGAGGTATAAGCATAATTATGGATTCAAAGAATGAATTGGATAATCTTCCTTTTATTGCATTCTGTGGAGTAGTGGTGAAAGAGTATTGGTTTTAGATCTTCTTTGAAGGTCTGATATAATTATGCACTAAAACCTCCTGGTCCTGGATTTATTTTGGTTGGAAAATTTTAATGAATGCTTCTATTTCCTTAGGAGTTTTGGCACTGTTTAGATGTTTTTTTCTGGTCCTGATTTAACTTTGGTATTTTGTATCTGTATAGAAAATTGTCCATTTCGTCGAGATTTCCCAATTTTATTGAGTTAGTGTTTTGTAGTAGGATCTGATGACTTTTTAAATTTCCTTGGATTATGTTGTTTTCTCTCCCTTTTCCTTTCTGATATGGTTAATTTGGATACTGTCTCTGTGCCTTCTGGTTAGTCTGGCTAGGGGTTTCTCTATCTTGTATATTTTCTCAAAGAACCAGCTTCTGCTTTCGTTGATATTTTGTACAGTTCTTTTTGGTTCTACTTGATTGATTTCAACCCTGAGTTTGATTATTTCCTGTGGTCTACTTCTGTTGTGTATGTTTGCTTCTTTTTTGTTCTAAGAATTTCAAATGTGCCATCAAGCTGATAGTGTATGCTCTCTCCAGTTTCTTTTCTGAGGCATTCAGCTCTATGAGTTTTACTCTTACCACTGCTTTCATCCTGTCCCATAAGTTTTGGTATAATGTGCACTCAATTTCATTAAATGGTAAAAAGTCTTTGGTTTCTTTTTTATTTCTTCCTTGACCAAGTTATCATTGAGTAGAGTGCTGTTCATCCTCCATGTATGTTTGAGCTTTCTGTTGCTTTTGTTGTTATTGAAGTCCATCCTTAGACTGTGGTGAGTTGATAGAATGTATAGGATATGTGAATCTTCTTGTATCTGTTGATGCCTGTTTTGTGACAGAATATATGGTCAATTTTGGAGAAAGCACCATGAGTTGTAGATAAATAGGAATATTCTTTTGTTTTAGGACAAAATATTCTATAGATATCTGTTAAATCCATTTGGTTCATATTTCTGCTAGTTTCACTGTGTCTATGTTTTGGTTTCTTTTTCCATGATCTGTCCATTGATGAGAGTATGGTGTTGAAGTCTCCCACGATTATTGTGTGAGGTAAAATGTGTGCTTTGGATGTTAGTAAAATTTCTTTTATGAATGTGGTACCCTTCCATTTGGAGCATAGATGTTCAAAATTGAGAGTTCATCTTGGTAGATTTTTTTCTTTTGATGAGTATGAAGGATCCCTCCCTATATTTTTTGATAACTTTGGATTGAAGTAGATTTTTTCAATATTAGAATGTCTACTCAAACTTGTTTCTTGGGGTCATTCACTTGATAAAAAACAAACAAATAAACAAACAAAACTTGTCTAGCCTTTTACTCTGAGATGGGGTCTGTCTTTGTCACTGAGGAGCATTTCCGGTATGCAGCAAAATGTTGGGTTCTGTTTACATGTCCTGTCTTTTAGTCTGTCTTTTTATTGGGGAATTAAATTTTTTGATGTTAAGAGATATTAAGGAAAAGTGTTGTTGCTTTCTATTATTTTTGTTGTTAGGGGAGGAATTATGTTTGTGTAGCTATCTTCTTCTTCTTCTTCTTCTTCTTCTTCTTTTTCTTCTTCTTCTTCTTCTTCTTCTTCTTCTTCTTCTTCTTCTTCTTCTTCTTCTTCTTCTTCTTCTTCTTCTTCTTCTTCTTCTTCCTCTCCTCCTCCTCCTCCTCCTCCTTCTTCTTCTTCTTTTGAAAGACTTCTTACTTCTTTCATGCTTTTTCTAAGCTGTAATTTCCCTCCTTTGTTGGTGTTTTCTATCTATCCTTTGTTGGCCTGTATTTTTGGAAAGATGTATAAATTTGGTTTTCTCATGGAATATCTTGGTTTCTCTATCTGTAGTAATTGAGAGTTTAGCTGGGTATAGTATCCAGGGCTGACATTTGTGTTCTCGTAGGGTCTGAATGAAATCTGACCATGACTTCTGGCTTTCATGACTCTGGTGAGAAGTCTGGTGTAATTTTTTTTTTTTAACCTTTTTATCTTTATAGGTCTGCCTTTATATATTACTTGACCTTTTTTTCCTTACTGCTTTTAATATTCTTTCTTTGTTTTATGCATTTGATGTTTTGGGGGTTGTTTGTTTGTTTGTTTGTTTTATGTGATGGGAAGAATATCTTTTCTGGTCTAGTCTATTTGGTGTTCTGTAGGCTTCTTGTATGTTCATGGGCATCTCTTCTTTAGCTTAGGGAAATTTTCTTCTATAATTCTGTTGATATTTACTGACCCTTTGATGTATGAATGATCACTCTTCTATACCTATTTTCCTTAGGATTGGTCTTCTCATTGTGTCTTGGATTTCCTGGATGTTTTGGGTTATAAGCTTTTTGCATTTTGCATTTTGTTGAACATTGTGTCAAAGCTTTCTATGGTATTTTCCCTACCTGAGATTCTTCCTTTCTATCTATTTATTCTGTTGGTGGTGCTTGCATCTATGACTCCTGATCGCGTTCCTATGTTTTCTATCTTCAGGGTTGTCTCCCTTTGTGATTTCATTATTGTTTCCATTTCCATTTTTAGATCCTGGAATGTTTTGTTCAATTCCTTCACCTGTTTGTTTGTGTTTTCCTGTAATTCTTTTTTTTCTTTTTTCTTTTTTTTTTTTTTTTTTTTTTTTTTTTTTTTTTTTTTTTTTTTTTTTTTTTTTTTTTTTTTTTTTTTTTTTTTTTTTTTTTTTTTTTTTTTCGAGACAGGGTTTTTCTGTATAGCCCTGGCTGTCCTGGAACTCACTTTGTAGACCAGGCTGGCCTCGAACTCAGAAATCTGCCTGCCTCTGCCTCTGCCTCCCAAGTGCTGCACCACCACGCCCAGCTTTAAATTTTCTGTTGTTGTTGTTGCTTTTTGTTTTTTATTTTTGTTTTGTTTTTCCTGTAATTCTTTAAGGTATTTTTGTTGTTGTTGTTGTTGTTTCCTCTTTAAGGGCTACTACCTATTTACTTTTGTTGTCCTGTATTTCTTTAAGAGAGTTATTTATGTCATTCTTAAAGTCCTCTATTATCATCATTAAACATGATTTTAAATCTGAGTCTTACTTTTCTGGTATGTTGGGGTATCCAGGACTTGTGCTTGTTGGAGAACTGGGTTCTGATAATGCCAAGTACCCTTGGTTTCTGTTGTTGAGGTTCTTGCGCTTGCCTCTTGACCTGATTATCTTAGGTGTTTGTTGGTCTTGCTGTCTCTTACTGGAGCTTGTCTCTCCTGTGGGCTGTGAGCCTGTGATCTTAGGTGTGTCATCATTCCTGGGAGACCTGAGTGACTGCCTTATTTCTTACCTCCAGGGCACAGGTTGAGACCTGGTAGAATCATATCCAAGGCTGCTTTGCAGTTCCTCTGCCCTGTGAACACCTGGTGGATCCCTCTTTGGACAGTTGTTGGGGTAAAAGTGATAGTCTCACCTGTGAACCTAGGAGTGCCAGAACTCCTGGGAGATGAGCTCTCTCTAGGTGGGATTTTGATCTGGAGGTCTAAGGGACAGAATTATCTATGGCGCACAGATAGAGACTGGAAATTTCCTGTCTTTCGTTTTTGTTTGTTTGTTTGTTTGTTTGTTTGTTTTAATTGGCCTCTTTTCCTTTCTTTTTTTTCCAATTTTTTATTAGATATTTTCTTAATTTACATTTCAGATGTTATCCCAAAAGTTCCCTATACCCTTACCCTGCCCTGCTCCCCTACCCACCCTCTCCCACTTCTTGGCACTGATGTTCCCCTATATTGGGGCATATAAAGTTTGCAATACCAAGGGACCTCTCTTCCCAATGATGGCTGACTAGGTCATCTTCTGCTACATTTGCAGCTAGAGACACAAGCTCTGGGGGTTCTGGTTAGTTCATATTGTTGTTCCTCTTATAGGGTTGCAGACCCCTTCAGCTGCTGTGGTAATTTCTCTAGCTTCTCCATTGGGGGCCCTGTGTTCCATCATATAGATGACTGTGAGCATCTAAGGAGGAATGAAGTATCCACACACTGGTCTTCCTTCTTATTGATTTTCTTGTGTTTTGCAAATTGTATCTTGGGTATCTTAAGTTTCTGAGCTAATATCCACTTATCAGTGAGTGCATATTTAATGACTTCTTTTATGATTGGGTTACCTCACTAAGGATGATATCCTCCAGATACATCCATTTGCCCAAGAATTTAAAAAAGTTCATTCTTTTAAAAGTCTGACCTAATAACAGAATGGGATTTAAGCTAATAGTTCATATTCATATATATGAATATATATTAAGCCCAAGACACAATTTGCAAAACACAAGAAAATCAAGAAGAAGGAAGACAAGATATATATATATATATATATATATATATATATATATATATATCCTCTGTTTTTTAATTGAAATAGTTTTTTTGTACAACACATTCTGATTATTGTTTCTCATTCCTCAACTCTTCCAATGTCTACCCAACTCTTACCCCATCCAAATTCATACACTTCGTCTTTTAGAAAACAGGCATCTGAGTAATATTAATAAAATGAGATTATACTAAAGCAAAAATTGAACAAAAGAAAAACAGCCAAAGCAAAAGCACAAAACACATAAAGACATTAATGCAGACAGACAGACACATAAACACAGAGAGAGAGAGAGAGAGAGAGAAAGAGAGAGAGAGAGAGAAAGAAAGAAAGAGAGAGATTTATACACACAGAAATAACATTAAAGATACAAAACTGGAAGTGATAATATATATGCAAATGACATATAATGTTAAATAATATTGTACTGACCAAGGGCTATGAGACAAAGGATCTTCAAAGATATTATTGACTTCATTTTGTGTTGGCCATCTATTGTTGGACATGGAATTGCCCTTAAAACTGCTTTGTATTTCCAGTGAAATTCTCTTAACAACAACAACAACCACAATTGCTTATTATAAGTAGTTAAGAATTGGAGATAGCTTTTGGATGTGTGAAGTGGGAGCTATCATTCACTTGTGTCATAGTTCTGTGTTTACAAGTCCTTGTTTTCTTCACATCCTTGGAATTCACTGTGTCTTATAATCTTTCTACTTCCTGTTTGCAGAGATATGGGAGCTCTGAAATTAGGGAGAAAAAAAATGAAAAACAAAAAAACCCTATTTAGGGAGTAAGTGTACTTTTTTTTTTTTTTTGTAGTCTGGCTGAGGGTCACTGTACATGTTCCTATCAATTGGAGAAGGAGACTTCATTGATGATGATGACTGGTCTAAGACTACAGTAGAATGTATTTTAGGTTATTTGAAAATCATTTTATAGCTACATTTCTTTAGCAAAGTAGTATTATTTGGCTTTCTCATAGGTCTTTGGTCTAACTACTCTCAGGTTGTTGGTCACAGTGTAGTGTTAGGAATGGGTTCCATCTCCTGGAGACGGCCTTAAATCCAATCAAATATTAGTTTTGTGCCATTATTGCATTAGGTTTGTGACACTAACTAATGCATCTTGCAAGCAGGTCATCATTGAAACACCAAACTAGATCGGTGTTTATCTTTCTCCTTTGGTAGTCTGCATAGTATCTCCTAGAATCAAGATTACGCTATAGGGCTAAAGGTTCTATGTGGGCATCAGCTTGACTTCTCTCTATTCTATGAATTCTGTAATTTCTATCTTTAACAATAAGGTCTTACAGTCAGTTTGTAGAAAGCAACCAATAGGCTTGCAATAGTCTGGATTCTTTGGGCATTCTTTGGACAATAACTGGATTAGATGCCAATTATTTCTAGCACTGAAAGATTCATTGGATATGAAAAATATCTCATTGGGGCTCTATATCCCCCATTATTTATTCATTTTATCTAGATCTACTTAATATATGTATACACTTTAGAAGCCTTCTACTGTATTAGGATTCTATAAGACCCCTCATTTGGAACTTTAGTTTTAGTTCACTCTCTGTATTTCCTTCTTCATCACTTTTCTCTCCCCAACACTAATTAATTCTCTAATTCTGTCTCTAACAGTTCTATATATTACTATTTATTCAATTTCTCCTTCCAAGGAGAGCCATTCCTTCTTCAAGCCCCTTATGTTATACTGAACCACTGTTGTTATATGGATTATAGCCTTTTTGTATTAGTTATTTTCTTCATTTACATTTCAAATGCTATCCCGAAAGTCCCCTATATACTCCCCCCCAACCCTGATCCCCAACCCACCCACTCCTGGTTCCTGGCCCTGGCATTCCCCTGTATTGGAGCATATAATCTTTGCAAGATCAAGGTCCTCTCCTCCCAATGATGGCCGACTATGCCATCTTCTGCTACATATGCATCTAGAGACATGAGCTCTGAGGGTATGGGTTAGTTCATATTGCTGAGAGGCTATGCCAGTGCCTGGAAAATACAGAAGTGGATACTTAGTCATCTGTTAGATGGAACACAGGACCCCACATGGAGGAGCTAGAGAAAGTACCCAAAGAGCTGAAGGGATCTGCAACTCTATAGGAGGAACAACAATATGGATTACAGCCTTTTTAACAGAAGATTTTACAGCTAACACCCAAATACACATAATATTTATCCTTTTGAGTCTAAGTTACTTTACTCAGGATGACTTTTTCTACCTCTAGCATTCACATGCAAATTCCATGATTCCATTTTTTAATGGGTGCATAATATTTCATTGTGTAAATGAACCACATTTTATGCATTCATCCAAATTGGTTATGTAGGCTGTTTCCAAATTCTATGTCTTATGAAAAGAGCATCAACAAACATAGTTGAGCAAAGGTCTCTGTAGTACAATTAAACATCTATTGGTTATATGCCCAAGAGTTAGGTATGGCTTTCAAAGTAGATTTATTCCCAGCTTCCTTAGGAACTCCCACGTTGATTTCTTAATGGGTGCACAAATTTGCAGTCTCATCAGCAATGGATGATTGTTTCTCTTACTCTACGTGCTCCTCACTATGGGCTGTCGTTTGTTATAATGATCTTGTCCATACTGACTGGTGTCAGATAAAAATCTCAATATAGTGCTACCTTAGAAATTGGAATTGGCTGGGCAGTCATGGCACATGCCTTTAATCCCAGTCCTTGGGAGGCAAAGGCAGGCAGATTTCTGAGTTCGAGGCCAGCCTGGTCTACACAGTGAGTTCTAGGACAGCCAGGGCTATACAGAGAAACCTTGTCTTGAAAAACCAATTTAAAAAAAAAAAAAAAGAAAGAAAAAAAGAAAAAAAGAAATTGGAACTGGAAAAGAGAAGGGAGAGTTAGGATCACCTATATTATTCTCTGGTCTACATGCTAGTTGAATTTTCAAGATGTATTTGCTGCTAAAATAAAGGACCCTTATGTTACATAAAAAGCACAATTACAATAACTAACATGGGTAAGATTTTGGTTTTGTAGCCTCTTGTTGCATCTGAAATAAAACTTTTAAAAATGTGTAGACTGAAGTGTTTGCAATATGGGTGGTTAGGCATACTTAACATGTAGATATGATGTAACTATCTTTGTTGTTAATCTTTGCCTATGGTTTAGTCATTTACACATTTAAAGTCCTGCCAAGGCCTCCTCACACACTCTTAAAAAGCATTGCTGTGTAGACTGACATATCTTATCATATGTTTATTTAGAAGAAGCATTTCCTGTAAAGTCTTACCTTTCAAGTTCCAACGTGATTGAAATATAACAAAGATTACGACAATATTTGACAATGTTCTTTTGTATAATTAGACAAGATGTTGTATGATGGATTGTCCATGTGGAAAAAAAAAGAACACATCTCTTCTCTCCAGAACAGAAGCTCAAAACAGAAAAATGTACAGATGTTATAATGTCTAACTACATAAAACAATGAATTTTATTGGAGTAATTTCCAGTAGTATGGGTGACTGCTTAATCACAGAAGGAGAAATGACTCCAAGGCAGATGTATCACCAAACTCTGTCACAGTATGTGTGAAAGTTTGGAACATGAAGCATACAGCACAGCTTTTAGGCCACTGAACTATCTAGAGAGTGTCCTTTCCTGGTGGCTCTGTTGTTATAAGTATCTTCCAGTAAGTTTAGTTTATCTATGTTACTTTTCTTAAGGTTACCTGATCTCTGCTTATGCCACACTGCTGGGCTTGACTGGGAATCTTTTTATCTGGTTTGCCTTGGGCTGGAGAGATGGCTCAGCTGTTAAAAAGGCTAGGCTCACAACCAAAAATATTTCTTCCAAGCTCTGGACTTATCTGAAAGTGGCTCTCTTCAGTCTTTATTGGGATGGATAAGTCTAATGAATAGGGTCAGTCTCAGGAACTTCCTGAAGTTACTAGGAGTTGATAATTTTATGTCTTATTTTTTTCCATCAATATGCAATGTTTTAATCTAAATAGAACTAGTACAGTGCACCAGATGATAAAGTTTCATCAGGAAGGCATACACAAAGAGCACCAAATCGCTATTCTTGTCTCAGACACAGTTATCAAAGTAAAAGTGATTGGAAATGATGAAATAAGTTGAAAATTTGTTCTAAAGACTTCCCTGATAAATATTAATCTAGAGAGAGAGAGAAATAAAAAGTAAAAAAAAAAAAATCTCTGGACTGCTAGAAACCTAACTTATATTGTTACAAGGTATATTTAATTAAATATAGCTCATTCTTTTTTTTCTCATTTTAAAACATATTTATTAATTTTAATTTGAAATTTTATTTGTTTACATTCCAAATGTTATCCCCCTTTCCTGGTTTCCCTTCTGCAGACCCCCTATTCCAACCCCCTTACCCTGCTTCTATGAGAGTGGTCGCCTACCCACCTATCCACTTCTGCCTCACTGCACTAGAATTCCTCTACACTGGGGCATCAGGCCTTCACACTACAAAGGGCTTCCCCTCCCACTGATGCCAGAGAAGGCACCTTCAGCTCCTTCAGTCCTTCCCCTAACTTCTCCATTGGGGTCCCTATGCTCAGTCTGATGGTGTTGGCTGTGAGCCTCCACATATGTATTGGTCAGGATCTGGCAGAGCATCTCAGGAGAAACTGTATCAGACTCCTGTCAGCAAGCACTTTTTGGCATCTACAATAGTGTCTGGGTTTGGTGTCTGCATGTGGGGTGAATCCCCAGGTGGGTCCATCCATCTCTGGATGGCCTTCTCTTCTGTCTCTGCCCCACTCTTTGTCTCTGTATTTCCTTTCAATAGGAGTAACTCTGGGTTAAAACTTTGGAGATAGGTGGGTGGCCCCATTCTTCAACTGGGGGGCTGTGCCTAACACCTGGATAGAGTCTCAACAGATTATCCCTTCCCTTTGTGGGTTATTTCAGCTAATGTTATTCCCATGGGGTCCTGGGAAAGCAGCTCTTGTTTTCCTGGCATCTGGTACTTTCTGGTTCCTACCCCAGTTCCCTATTCCTCATTGCTACACATCTGCGTTCATTTTCCTGACCCTTTATACATCTCCTCCATCTCCTCTCATACCTGATTCTGTCCTTCTCTTTCTCCTCCCCCTCATCTCTTCCTCCCAAGTCCCTCCCACCCTCTATTTTTCTTGATTATTTTGTTCCCCCTTCTAAGTAGGACTGTAGCATCCACTCTGTGTTCTTCTTTCTCTTCAGCTTCATTTGGTCCATGAGTTATATATATCATGGGTATTCCATGCTCTTTGCTTAATACCGACTTATCAGTGAGTACATACCATGTGTGTCCTTTTGTAACTGAGTTACCTCTCTCAGCATGTTTTCTAGATCCATCTGTTTGCCTGCAATTTTCATAAAGTCATTGTCTTTAATAGCTGAGTAGAAACCTATTGTGTAAATGTACCACATTTTCTGTATCCATTCCTCTGTTGAGGGACATTTGGGTTGTTTCTAACTTCTGACTATTATAAATATGGCTGCTATGAATATAGTAGAGCATATATCCTTATTAAATGTTGGAGCGCCAGGCGTGGTGGCGCACGCCTTTAATCCCAGCACTCGGGAGGCAGAGGCAGTCAGATTTCTGAGTTCGAGGCCAATCTGGTCTACAAAGTGAGTTCCAGGACAGCCAGGGCTATAAAGAGAAAGAGAAACCCTGTCAAAAAAAAAACGGCTATGAGAAAGTTTCCTTCTAGTGGGTACAGCAAAAACAAGGACATTGAAGAGACACTTATACAAGTTTAATAAACCAGAGACAAATGATTTAATGTTTTCCATTAACTTGAAAGAATTACAGACAGGCTTCTTCCTTACGCTAGTCCTCTTCTCATTTCCTTAGATCATTTATTAGAAAAGGATGTAAGAATAAAATCTCTTGCCAGTTAAAAAAACCCAGGATTATCTTATTTAGGAAAAAAACACTGTTTTAAAAATAATTATTATTAAGTAAGGCAGATTTCAGACTCCATAGGAAAGTATACACATAACTTGTTAAGCAATGTAAAGTAATTTCTTATAAGAAACAGGATTACATTCAGATGTTCATCAGTGAAACCACTTAGACAGCACCGAGCCCTTGATAATTTCTTCATGCAAACATTTGCCTGGAATTTGACCATGTGTACAAAAATTCAACAGGTTTTGAGTCTATTAATCTTCAAGCATGTTACTGTAAGAAGTGTTTCAGGGTTGAAAAATACCATCACTAAAGAACAATTTGTGAAAGGTAACTTGGAGATCTTCATTAAAGAAAAGCATGGAAATAGTGACTTACATTCTCCGACCATGTAGTCATCCAAATTCTTGAAAGAAAAGGACCTGTTTCTCTGGAAATTGTAGAATATAGAATGAATCTTGTATCTTGAACCAATCAATTACTTCTACTTCACAATATGCATCATATATTTTCTTTTATAATATGTAAGTCAGATTTGTTAAAAATATACTAGACTATAATTCTGTGTCTTATAACAACTTTTCTCGAAAGCTACTGCTTGTTTGGACTTAACTCCTTATAATAATTTCAAATTTAATAATTCAAATTTAATTCAAATAATTTCAAATTTAAGAATTCAAGGTAAAAATCAAAGTGGATTTTCATGGGTTATACCTATGTTTGTTATCTATTGTTGAACAGCATATTACCATATATACAGTGGCTTAAAATGGCTATAGCATAGCTTTCTCAGTTAAGAATCATTTAGAGAGCCGGGCGTGGTGGCACACGCCTTTAGTCCCAGCACTCAGGAGGCAAAGGCAGGTGAATTTCTGAGTTCGAGGACAGCCTGGTCTACAAAGTGAGTTCCAGGACAGCCAGGGCTACACAGAGAATCCCTGTCTCGAAAAACCAAAAAAAAAAAAAAAAAAAAAAAAAAAAAAAAATTAAAAAAAAAAAAAAAAAAAAAAAAAAAAAAAAAAAAGATTCATTTAGAAGAAGGGTAATAACATATGCCTGTAAAAGTTCCAGCCCATAGGACTTTGCAATAAGAAAATCATAACTTGGAGGCCACTCTGACATAAATATTTAACCATTTCAGAAACAACAAAAACTAAACAACAAATTACTATAAACTATGGGTAGATCTGCAACTTTATGTGTTCTCACGAGTGTTGAAATAATCATTTAGACAGAATGATGATCTATGAAGGAGAAAATCTCCACCTTGGTCACATGGTTGTTCACATTATAGTTCCTTTTTGGTCACTTAGGTATATTTTGTCCTGTAACAATAGAGGTGGCAATGTATGCAGGCTTGAGGTGAGCCTGTGTTTTCTTGTTTTGTAGACCTCTCCAAATGTTGACTTAATCCATCAATAAGAGCAGTGAGTATGTTAATTGCATGATGAACATTATATCACTATATTAAAAACAGATATGGCATCTTCTTAAATGTTTACAGAAGGATTAACATAACAAGTGGAATCCATGTGGCAAGGACTTTGGGAAAAGATCAAGGCTAGTTGCTGTAATAACCCACAGGAGGGGCTACAACACTGGAGAATTTCTTTCAAAGTTGAATACAATCCATTCTATAGTCTCATTATAGCTATCAAATTAAAGTGCAACTAAAGAATAAACTCTAAGATGCCAATGGTAAAACATGTTTTGTCAGACTTAAAAGGAAATTGGAGAGAATAATATAATAGACCATAATTAGTAAAATCAAAATTATTCCACCACAGGAAGAGGTGGGCATGCAATTCATTCCTACTATTAATGGAAAAATAGATCAATTATAATCTTTTGAATAACATTGATTAGAGTCATCTTAATTTGTAGACAATAATGACAGAGAAGAACATCAGATTTACAGGTATCAAAATAATTATACTGCTTCTTAAAATTATCTTTAATATCCTAATCGTTAGTACTTAGTTTACTTATGAGCATAATTTTGATAATGTTGCCTAACTCATTTGATAGGAAGAAGGTAAAGATGAAGCAAAAAAAAAAGAATTGTAAAAACACTACATGAGCTACAAAACAGAGCATTAAAATATTCAACACACTGAAAACACTGAAATTGTGCATAGTTACTAAATTTAGTCATATTTTATGAAATTAAATGCTTTAGATAAAAATTATTAAGAAAAAATTGTTGGATTTATTTGCAAGTCTCTTCTAGCCTTATTCTTCATTGTTTTCTGCTTTTTGAGTCAGTATTAAGGTGATAATAGAAAGGGTATGTTCTTGATTGAGTAGAAGAGCAGAGTGGCTTAATCTCTGAGAGTCCTTATATTTTGGTTTGAATGGTGGTTTTACTACTTAAAATTACCCTGTGATTATCTCTGGAACCCAGTGTCCCTATTTTTGTAATGGAGATAATAATAGCTCTTATGTGACATATGTGTTTCAACATTAAGTCCTAGAGTGCACAGCGTGATTAACCCTAAGGTCCAACACATAGACTCTGTGTCTCAGGGAGTACAGACTAATACTAATTACTATCATTACACTATTAATGATATTTCACTTTCTAAGATCTACTACTTTAATTTAGACATTATTTTTTTTCTATTTCTCCTCAACTTGACACAACAGAAATCTAATTTGGTACATAACACAGTTATGTTTTTGTGACAAGAAAAACATAACAAAACAAAAGAAAGATATAAACATGAATGTATTTCAAGAAAGAATATGAGTAATAGAGGGAGAAAAGATGCTGCTAGTGAAATAAATGTGGAAGACCACTTGGTTTCCACATCCCTGTCTACACAACATTCCCACCTTGGTGCGCTGCCACTGCTTCTCTGGGACTCGGAGCTCTGCCCCCAGATAACACTTGTTTAAATCCCAATGAGTGTAATTAGTGTGTGATTGCCCCAAACTCCAGTCCTCTTTGTGAGACTCAAACTTAGTGCAAAGAAAGATCAGAACGCATCACTCTCTCAATGTCTCTCATTGTTTGAGCAGTTTAACACTAAACATATCATTTAAGGCAGGAAATATTATATAGTGCTGAAGCTTTCTCTTCTACCCAAAGGTTAAGGGTTCATTTTCAAAATGAAATTATGATATCATTACATCATTTTCTCATTCTTATGCCTCCATTCAAACTCTCCCCCCATTCCTCCCTTTCTTGATCACTTTAAATTAATAACTTAAAAAAATTACTGTTACATATACATGCATCCATATAATACATACATAAATATACACACATGTGTGTATAATATGTATATGTGTGCTTACATATAATTCTCATAGTATATATCAATATGTATATGCGTGTATGTTATATAATACATCTTTAAAAACAGGTGTGTGTGTGTATGTGTGTGTGTGTGTGTGTGTGTGTGTGTGTGTGTTTATTTGCCAGGTGATTCAGTAGATCTGTAGATTGGGTCTCGGCATTATTTTTCCTTTTTTTAAAAAACCTTTCTCTGCTCCTCCAAGTGAGCATGCTGCCAGTGATTGAATCTTCCAGAATGCCTGTAGTATTGCTCATCAACTTGCCTAATAGTTGCCGAAAAAACAATTAAAAATGTTCAAATTTTATTTTTCACCATTCTACTGAGGAGAAACTTGGTAATTTGGCATTGAAACATTTTGTTATTCTGTCTATCCTGATCCTCCTCTTTACCTAAGTCATGTAAAACAGACCAGCACTTAAACACATTTACTCTGATGGAAACACTTTGCTTCTCTCCTGTGATTTCTTTTATTTTTCCCTTTCCCCTCCCTGTCCCAAAGCCACATCTTTATCCAGGCTGTGTTATGAATAAGGAATGTGTTTTGAGGAAGAGAAAAACTGTGCCCACCTGCAGGCTAGACTTTTCACCTGCTGCTCTTCTGATTATGTGCACTGGGATGAGGCAGCTCTCCAAAAGATCTAAGATTAAAGCTGCTCAGAGGGAAAGCGAACTGGGTATCAGGGGAACACAGGAGACAATCGATGAATTACTGACTGTACTTAAGTAACCTCAGCAGCAAATTTAGAAATTCCAATCTTTCCAAAATTATTGTATATGGCAAGTTTCCCTACACATTAATATAAGTAGAATGAAAAGACAGCTGAGATGTTTTTTTAAGAACAGAGATAGTGGTTGCTTCATTCATTTTCTTTTTTTCTTTTTTTGTAATGTTTACTAATTGTTATTAGATATTTTCTTTATTTACATTTCAAATGTTATCCCCTTTCCTACTTTCCTCTACAATTCCCCTATCCTCTCCCCCCTCCCACTGTTGCCCAACCCAATCACTCCTGCCTCCTTGCCCAGGCACTCCCCTATACTGGGACATAGAACCTTCACAGGACCAAGGGCCTTTCCTCCCATTGATGACCAACTAGGCCATTCTCTGCTACATATACAACTAGAGCCATGAGTTCTACCATGTGTATTGTTTAATTGGTGGTTTAGTCCCAGGGAGCTCTGGAGTTACTGGTTAGTTCAAATTGATTTTCCTCCTAGGGGGCTGTAAACCCCTTCAGTTCCTTGGGTACTTTCTCTAGCTCCTTCACTGGGGTCCCTGTGCTCCATCTAATGGACTGTGAGAATACACTTCTGTATTAGTCTGGCACTGGCAGAGCCTCTTAGGAGACAGCTATATCAGACTCCTGTCATTAAGCTTTTGTTGGCATCTGCAATAGTTTCTGGGTTTGGTGGTTATTTATTGGATGGATCCCCAGGTGGGGAAGTTTCTGGATGGTTATTCCTTCAGTCTGTGCTCTAAACTTTCTCTGTAACTCCTTCCATGGGTATTTTGTTCCCACTCTTAGAAGGATGAAAGTATCCATACTTTGGTCTTACTTCTTCTTGAGTTTCATGTGGTTTGCAAATTGTATCTTGGGTATTCTGAGCTTCTGGGCTAATATCCACTTATCAGTGAGTGCATATCATGTGTGTCATTTTGTGATTAGGTTACCTCACTCAGGATTATATCCTCCAGATCCATCCATTTGCCTAGGAATTTCATAAATTCATTGTTTTTAACAGATGAGTAGTATGCCATTGTGTAAATGTACCACATTTTCTGTATCCATTCCTCTGTTGAGGAACATTTGAGTTGTTACTAGCTTATGGCTATTATAAATAAGGCTGCTATGAACATAGTGGAACATGTATCTTTATTACAAGTTGGAGCACCTTCTGGGTATGTACCCAGGAGTTGTATTGCTGGATCTTCCACTAGGACTATGTTCAATTTTCTGAGGAACAACCAAATTGATTTCCACGGTGGTTGTACCAGCTTGCAATCCCACCAACAATGGAGGAGGGTTTCTCATTCTCCAGATCCTTGCCAGCATCTGCTGTCACCTAGGTTTTGATCTTAGATATTCTGACTAGTGTGAGGTAGAATCTCAGTTTTTTTGATTTACATTTTCTTGATTATTAATGATGTTGAACATTTTTATAGGTGCTTCTCAGCCATTCGATATTCCTCAGTTGAGAATTCTTTATTTAGCTCTGCATCCCAGTTTTAATAGGGTTATTTGGTTTTCTGAAGTCCAACTTGTTGAGTTCATTATATATAATTAGATATTAGCCCCCTGTCAGATCTAGGATTGGTAAAGATCTTTTCCCAATCATCGGTTGCCATTTTGTCTTATTGACATTGTTCTTTGAAAAAAAAAAAAAAAAAAAAAAAAAAAAAAAAAAAAAACCTTTGCAATTTTATTAGGTCGCATTTGTCGATTCTTGATCTTACAGCACAAGCCAGAGGTCTTCTGTTCAGGAATTTTCCCCCTGTGCCCATATGTTTGAGGATTCTCTCCACTTTCTACTCTATAAGGTTCATTGTCTCTGGTTTTATGTGGAGTTCCTTGATCTACTTAGACTTGAGCTTTGCACAAGAAGATAAGAATGGTTTGATGCACATTCTTCTACATGGGAACCATCAGTTGAGCCAGCATCATTTGTTGAAAATGCTGTCTTCTTTCCACTGGATGGTTTTCGCTCCTTTGTCAAAGATCAAGTGACCATAGGTATGGGTTTTATTTCTGGATCTTCAATTCTATTCCATTGCTCTACCTGTCTGTCACTGTACCAGAAACATGCAGTTTTTTAATCACAGTTGCTCTGTAGTACAGCTTGAGTTCAGGCATGGTGACTCTACCAAGATTATTTTGTTGTTGAGAATAGCTTTTGAGCTGGGCATGGTGGCACATGGCTTTAATCCCAGCACTCGTGAGGCAGAGGCAGGTGGATTTCTGAGTTCGAGGCCAGCCTGGTCTACAAAGTGAGTTCCAGGACAGCCAGGACTATACTGAGAAACCGTGTCTTGAAAAGAAAGAGAGAGAGAGAAAGAGAGGAGAGAGAGAGAGAGAGAGAGAGAGAGAGAGAGAGAGAGAGAGAGAATAGCTTTTGCTATCCTAGTATTTTTGTTATACCAGATAAATTTGCAAATTGGCCTTTCTAATTCTGTGAAGAATTGAGTTAGAATTTTGATGGGGATTGCATTGAATCTGTAAATTGCTTTCAGCAAGATAACCATTTTTAATATATAAATCCTACCACTCCATGAGCTTGGGAGATCTTTCGATATTCTTTGATTTCTTTCTTCCGTGACTTGAAATTCTTATCATACAGATCTTTCACTTCTATATTTAGAGTCACACCAAGATATTTCATATAATTTGTGACTATTTTGTAGGGTGTTTCTCTAATTTCTTTCTCAGCCTGTTTATCCTTTTTGTAAAGAAATGCCACTGATTTGTTTGAGTTAATTTTATATCCAGCTACTTCACTGAAGGTGTTTATCAGGTTTAGGAGTTCTCTGATGGAATTTTTTGGGTTATTTATATATACTATCAGATTATATACAAATAGTGATATTTTTACGTCTTCCCTTCCAACTTGAATCTCTTTGATCTCCTTTTATTTTCTTATTGCTCTGGCTAAGAATTCAAGCACTATATTGAATAGGTAGG
>LR750678.1:46717-74134 GCA_902729485.2 Mus minutoides | reverse complement strand
TGAGTTCTTTTGTGATTGGGTTACCTCACTCAGGATGACACCCTCCAGATCCATCCATTTGCCTAGGAATTTCATATATTCATTGTTTCTAATAGCTGAGTAGTACTCCATTGTGTAAATGTACCAAATTTTTTGTATCCATTCCTCTGTTGAGGGACATCTGGGTTCTTTCCAGCTTCTGGCTATTATGACAGGTGATCCTGATAATAAACAACCAGAAGCCATAATTACTAAAGACAAATGGGCAGTGATGTGTACAGGTGATTTTGATAATCATTACCATTCTATCACCTGGATTCAGTTTGTTTTCTCCCACTTCCAGTACAGACACGCTGCCATAATTCCTATACATTCACAAGATGTTAAATAGGAAGATGTGTTATCCGGGTCATAGCTAGGTCCAGACCCGGTCATTTCACAGTCCAGGGGAGTGGTTTGTGTTTTTCCTAGGGACAAAGAACAAATTTGGATACCCAAGAGACAAAGAGTGTCCCCTCCCTTGGAAGACGCAGCAGAGAAAAAGGATAATGAAGAAATACCTACATCTATTGATACTCCTGATGAATTTACAAATGGGTAATATGTTAAAATTATGGGCTGTCACCCGCACTTGGCCAGTCCCTATACCAGTAAATAGTGATTCAGCTGTTTTGCCCAACTTCCCTTACTCCTTTTGCACGCCTAGACATAAAAGAGATTTTGGTGTTACCACTGCTATCATTACTGCCATTACTATCTCAGCAATTGCTGCAGTTACCGTGGCTGTAGCCATGGGAAATCAAAGAATTGATTTACTTCAGGAAAACATGGAAGAACTATTTTGGTTGATTCAATTTTCCTGTGTTTCCCATTTTAAGAATTTATGTATTGCCCCACTAACTGCTGATATATCTGAAAACTTTAATTATAGCAGGGAGTTGTCGGAGTATCTTCAAGGGAATTGGACTGCAGAAGAGGAATGACTTTCCCGGAAGCTCCTTACCCAGATTTCTATCCTGAATGGCACCAGAATCAACCCTGTCACCTTGGGAGATTTTACCTCTAGGATATCCAATGCCTTTCCCTTTTCTAAAGAATGGGCTGGGATGCTACTTTGGGGTGTCTTGGTGTTTGCGGGTTATGTACCTTGCCTCTGGCTGTTATGTCATATGAGACACACTCAGGCCCAACAGAAAGCTGTCGTTATTCAAGCTCTGATGGCCATAGACGAAGATACCTCATCTGAGTTCTTGTTGGCCCCTCTTAAGAGTTTGTAATGATTTCCTAGCAGACTGGTTTGCCGATACTTCCCTGGTTTAGGGACAGAACCAATGACTCCCACTATACCAACTCAAAGGATGATGGAGTAAGGAAACTCAATTTTGCTGACAGAGTGTCACAATACAGTGCAGGGGATCTTCCATACAGGATAGATTCCTAGAGAGCATGTCAAATTACATGGAGGTTTCATGTCATCCTGACCTATCCTCCCCCTGATAAAAAGACATGGAGATGGGTGTGCTAAAGTACACCTATCAAGGACTAGGGCAGAAATTCATTACAATGTCTCAAGATTGCACAAAGGATTTGGCCTCTGTTATAGCCAAGTCCGCCAGCAACATGCTGGTGGCATCTCCTCCTACTCCAGATCTCTGCAGAGACAGACTGGTGGTCATGTCTGATGGTAGCCTGATTTCCTATCAGTCACTTGTCAAAGGCTGCTCCCTCAGGCTGGGGTGTTCGCTGACCAGATTTGTAGGACTTCATATTTAATTAATTAATAAAGGGGAGATGTAGGCAGCTGCGGCTTGGTGGAGCCTCGGCCCCGTAGGCAGCCGAGGCTCCATGAAGCCTCCAGCTCCCTGAAGCCCCCGGCGCCGTGAAGCCCCAGGCTCCGAGAAGCCTCTGGCTCTCCGCCATTACAAGATGGTGGGGACCGGCCGGCTGTCAGGGAAGAGAGCCTAGTGCGCATATGCAGCTCTCTTTAGGCTCTCCTCAAATGATAGCCCCTCCCAAACGGGCAATATGCAAATGAGGTGTAGCTTGGTGCACCAATCCACAACTACAAGACACCCTCCCCTTCCCTGGGAGAGTATAAAAGCAGCAGCTCTGCTGCTGTCCAGGGTCCTGGGAATCTATTATCAAGGTGCTCCAGAATAAAGCTGACTGAGAAGATCCTGGTGGTGGCGTGACTTTCTTGCTTGTCGAGGGAGGCGCGTCGCAGAAAAGGGATTTAAGAAAAGAAAAAGAGTAATTGATATCCAACCACAATGGTTTGGAGTCTCACATAAGTCTCAAACAGAACAACTATAGCACATATATAAAGGATCTATCACAGACACATGGGGGCCTATTGATGCTGCCTCAGTCTTTGTGAGCCTCTTTAAGCCCTGCTTAATTGAGCCTGTGGGACCTGTTCTCCTGGTATCCTCAAAGTTCTCGATCCTACAATCATTTCTCCTGAGCTCTACCTAGGGTTTGGGTGTGGGTCTCTGAATCTGCTCCCATCAGCTGCCAGAGGAAGCCTCTCTGATGGTGATAGGTCTAAGCAACAGTACAACAGAATATCACTGGAAATCATCCCCCCCTTTTTTGTCAGTCATTTTTTGGTTCTACTTTATGCCTCAGAATCATGCAGCCCAGCCACCCACATGACCACACAGAGCTGGGAACTGGGTCCAGCTCTTGGTTTGAGCCTCAAGTTATACCATCCAAAAGTTGGCCATTTCCACAAGCTGTGAGCCTCCACTGCCTTAGCACAGTTTGTGGGTCAAAGATTTTATAGCTTGGTGCCCCACTGGGTATCTTGTGTGGCTGCAGAACATGGCCTGACTGTAATCTCCATTGCTAGGACTCCTTGCTAATATCATCTTCATAGATTCTAGAAAGTTTCCAATGCAATAGAGTTCCATATTCACCCCTAAATGCCCCCTTACTTCTGTCGTCTCTCCCTGTTCTTCCTACCTTCATTCCTCACATCCCCACCAAATCCCCTCTTCTTCTTCTTCTTCTTCTTCTTCTTCTTCTTCTTCTTCTTCTTCTTCTTCTTCTTCTTCTTCTTCTTCTTCTTCTTCTTCTTCTTCTCCTCCTCCTCCTCCTCCTCCTCCTCCTTCTTCTGCTTCTACTTCTGCTTCTTCTGCTTCTTCTCCTTCTCCTCCTTCTCCTCCTTCTTCTCCTTCTCCTTCTCCTTCTCCTTCTCCTTCTTCTTCTTCTTTTCTTCTTCTTCTTCTTCTTCTCCTCCTCCTCCTCCTCCTCCTCCTCCTTCTGCTTCTGCTTCTTCTCCTCCTTCTCCTTCTCCTCCTCCTTCTTCTCCTTCTTCTCTTCTTCTTCTTCTTCTTCTTCTTCTTCTTCTTCTTCTTCTTCTTCTTCTTCTTCTTCTTCTTCTTCTTCTTCTTCTTCTTCTTCTTCTTCTTCCTGAGTCCAGACTCAAAATTTAATCTATTTCTCTTTCCCTGGTTTATCCAGATGTTCCCATTAGATTGTCCCTTGTTACTTAGCCTCATTGAGTCTGTAGATTGCAGTGTGGATTTTCTTTATTTAGCAGTTAATATTCATTTATAAGTTATGTATCATGTTTGTCTTTCTTGCCCTGAGTTGTTTCACTTAGGATGATTTTTTTTCTATTTTTGTCCTTTTCCATACAAATGTCATGATGTTGCTTTTCCTAACTGCAGATTAATTTTCCTTTGTGTAAATGTACCATAATTTTTCATCAGTTCTTCAGTTGAGGGTTATCTAGGATGTTTTTTAGCTTCTTACTATTATGAATAAATGTGCAATCAACATAGTGTATCAAATGTAGTAGTAGGATGGAATATCTTTAGGTTTATATCCAGGAATCTTATACCTAGAGATAGATTGATTCCCAATTTTCTGAGAAACAACCTTATTGATTTCTAAAGTTATGTATAAGTGTGAAACCCCAAAAATAATGGAGGAGCATTTTTGTGATTCATAGCCTTGCTGACTAGAGCAGTCAATTTTGTTTTTTTTATATTAGCCATTGTAAGAAGTATAAGAAAAACCTGAGAGTTGTTTTGATTTGTATTTCCCTGATAGCTAGGGAACAGTGCTGTTTGTATGAAGTATATCCACAATCTGTCAGTACCACCACCATTTATTTCCAGAACTTTTTATCTTTTAATCTGATCTAGCTACCTCATCGATATGGGCTTACATAATGTTTGTATTTTTGTGACTTCAACATACTATCTTTGAAGTTCTTGTATGATGTAGTATGTTGCACAATTTCAGTTTTTTTAGGAGATTGAATACAAGTATATTTATGTATTATAATATTTTGTTTATGCATTATTTTTCCTATGGACATTTTAAGATTTCTACTTGGAGTTATAACAAATGATGCTAAGACCATCAACATACTTAATCGTCAAGAAAATGCAAATCTAAACAACCCTGAGATTCCACATCACACCAGTCAGAATGGCTAAGATCAAAAATTCAGGGGATAGCAGATGCTGTCCAGGATGTAGAGAAAGAGGCACACTCCTACAAGGATGTGGAGAAAGAGGAACACTCCTCCATTGCTGGTGGGATTGCAAGCTGGTACAACTCTGGAAATCAGTCTGGTGGTTCCTCAGAAAATCAGACATAGTACTACCACAGATCCAGCAATTCCTCTCCTGGGCATATACCCAGAAGATGTTCCAACTGGTAATAAGGACACATGTTCATAGCAGCCTTATTTATAATGGCCCGAAACTTGAAAGAACCCAGATGTCCCTGAACAGAGGAATGGATAGAGAAAATGTGGTACATTTACACAATGGAGTACTACTGAGCAATAAAAAACAATGAATTCATGAAATTCTTAGGCAAATGGATTTATCTGGAGGATATCATCCTGAGTGAGGTAACTGAATCACAAAAGAACCCACATAATATGCACTCACTGATAAGTGGATATCAGCCCAGAAACTTAGAATATCCAAGGTACAATTTGCAAAACACATGTACCTATTTTTAAATTTGATTATTTACTTTATTGATGACTAGTTGCTTGAGTTTTATATATATATATAACTATATATAACTATATATAACTATATATAACTATATATAACTATATATAACTATATATAACTATATATAACTATATATAACTATATATAACTATATATAACTATATATAACTATATATAACTATATATAACTATATATAACTATATATAACTATATATAACTATATATAACTATATATAACTATATATAANACTTTGTTTGGAGAATGGGTAGACTTTTAATGACTGCTTTTATGTCCTTAGGGGTCACACTTTCTTTAAATCATTTCTTTAGATTATTTATCTGATATAAATTTAACTTTGGTAAGAGGATCTATCAAGAAAATTGTCCATTTCTTTTAGATTTTAAATGTAGATTGTAGAATTTTTGAAGTATAATTTATTGATTCCTTTAATTTCCTTCATATTTGTTGTTATGTCTCCTTTTATTTTTAATTTTGGTAATTTGAGTACTCTCTCTGCCTTCTAGTTGGTTTGGATAAGTGTTTGTCTATCTTGTTGATTTTCTCAAAGAACCAACTCTGTTTCATTGTTTGTATTGTACTTATCCTTTGTCTATTTTTTAATTAAGCCTTTATTCTCCTTATTCCCTGGCTTGTACTTCTCTTTGGTATATTTGTTTCTTTCTAGTTTTTGTTTGTTTATTTTTAGATGTTTACTTTTTTGTTTTTGTTTTAGTGCTTTCAGGTGTGCTGTTATTTTTCTAGGATGAAATCTCTCTAAATTCTTAATTAATGTGTGTCATGCTTTGAACTTTCCTCTTAGCACTGCTTTCATTGTATAGCATAATTTTGAGTGTATTTTGCATTTAATTTCATTGAAATCTAGGAAGTCTTCTCTTTTTCTGACTTGAACAAGTAGTAATTCAGTAGAGAGTGGTTAAACTTCTATGAATTTGTAGACTACCTGTTGTTTCCTCTGTTGTTGAAATCCATCTTTAATCTGTCATGTTCTGATAGAATACAGGAGATAATTTCAATTTTTATTGTTTCTGTTAATACCTACTATGTTACCATGTATATTCAGTCTTGAAAAAAATATATTCTTTTGTGTTCTATACATATTGTATAAGTCTATTTAAGCCATAATGTCTGTTAGCTCTATTATTTCTCTGTTTAGTTTTCTCTAGGCTATCAGTCTATTGATGAGAGTGGAGGATTAATGTCTCCTTCTATTAATGTATGGGGTTAAAAGTATAACATAAAATTTAGTAATGATTCTTTTAAAAATATAGGTACCCACATGTTGCTGGAAATATTAAAAATTGCACCATCCCATGCTATTGCCAGTTACTTTCTGGCTCCAGTGGACTTGCTGCATCTGTGACTAACCCCAGGCAGCAGTCTACCCAGCTCCAGGTCTTTTGCCTGCCTCAGAGCCTCTTGTACCTTTCCAGCCATCTGGCTTATATGACTGGCCATCACAAATCCCCTTCATCCAGTAAATCAAAACTCTTAAAGCTTATAATGATCAGTCAGATATATATATATATATATATATATATATATATATATATATATATACAGTTTTCAATTCACAAGATACTGACAAGATGCCCACACAATAAATTTAGAGTCAATTGATCATGATACAAGCTGCCCTCCTAGATTAGACAAGTTATCACAATTATTCTATCTTTTCATGATGCTCATAGCTACTTGTGGCTATATAAAATCACATGGATAAGGTTTATCATCTTCTCCATCCATCTTTTCACATGCTCCTCCCTCTCTTTTCCCCCTCCTTTTGTCCATATCTCTGACACTAAAAATCTTAGGTCCACCTTCCTATTCTCTGTCCAATCACAGGCTTCGTGTTGTATTAATATTTAATTGGCGGAGGAAGAAATTCTGCTTCAGTCACATGTTTGAAATGTAGATGATCAGAATTGAGATGTCATCTGGTGTAATTTTCTTTTAATGAGTTTGAAGTGTCTGTCCCCTTCTCTTCTGGTTTTGCTGGTGTAAGATCATTTATTTTCTTTGTTCGCATGGGGGGAAATAAGCCTCCTTGGAATGGAGTTTCCCTTCTACTACCTTCTGTAGGAATATATTTGTGAATAGATACTAAGTTCAAATTTGACATGAAATATCTTGTTATATCTATCTATGGTGATTGAAAGTTTTATTGGGTATAATATTTGTATTTGTACTGATATATGTGGTATCTTAGAGTCTACAAGATATATCCAGGCCCTTCTTGCTTTTAAAAATACTATTGATAAGTGAGGTGTAATTCTAATAGGTCTGCTTTTTATGTTACTTCCTTTTTTATGCAGCTTTTTAATATTCTTTCTTGGTTTTGTATGCTTCATGTTTTGATTATTATGTGCTGGTAGAAACTTTCTTTTCTGATCCAACCTATTTGGTGTTCTGTAAGCTTTTTTGTACCTTTATAGGCATGTCTTTCTTAAGATTATGAACATTTTCTTCTATATAAATGTTAAAAATATTGTCTGTTTTTTAGTTTGGATTCATTTCATTGTTTATTGTTATTATTTTTAGGTTTGGTCTTTTTATAGTGTTCTAGATACTTTGGATGTTTTGTGTCAGGAATTTTTAGATTTAACATTTTTTGGTTTACATATCACTTACTTTTATCCTATTTCCTATGCCTGAGATACTTCCATCTCTTGTATTCCATTGGTGATATTTGCATTTGTAATTCCTCACTGCTTACATAGATTTTTCCATTTCCAGGATTTCCTCACTTGATGTTTTCTATATTGCTTTTATTTCTATTTTCATGCCTTGAATGATTTTATTCATTTCACTCTTCTGGGTTTTTTTTTTTTTTTTTTCATGTTTTCTTGAGTTACTTTAAGGGTTTATTCATTCTCTCCAATTATTTTTGTCTTTTCCTTAAACTCTTTAAAGATTTATTAACATCTTTTTAAGGGTTTCTATCACCTTCATAAAGTTGTTTTTAATGAACCTTTTATTCTGCTTCATCTTGTGTTTGTATATTCAGGATACTTGACTTAAGTGGAGACATGTTGCCCTCACTGTTGTTGATATTGGTTTTATACTGGTGTCTAGGCATTGAGATGATTATAGATCTAGTGATGATTTCTTGGTATGTCTTTGTTTGATGGGTAATTACTGTTTCCTCTATGGTCTTCTGGCCTATGTGGTCTGTGGTTGATCTGGCTGTCGCTTCCTAACTTGGGTACTGGAATTGTAGTAGCAGTGTGTATCTTGTCTAGCAGAGAGTCTTGACCTGAGTTGGAGGCTTGAATTCTTGTGGCTGTGTAATCTCTGGTACACCATGGAGTCTTACCCTAAATTATGGGTTGGTCTTCTGGGGCACGTATGGCCTGTGTTTGTGCAGAGTTTATCTGCTGGAATTAGAGTCTGGGACACAGTAATGAAGACTGGAGAGAAAACTGAGGATTGGGACTGTTGATGCTAGACTTTATGCAAGAACATGGGCTATGGTTGAGTGGTGAGTATCTGGTTTAGGTAACAAAGAGAATATGGAAGGTTTCTGGATAGGTCCTCTACCTTCCTTTCTGGCAGGTGTGGCCTATGTTTAGCAGGGGGTGTTTTCCAGAAAGTAGAGAAAGAGAGAGTGGAAAGGTTCATATGTTGCTGGCTTGCTTGGTCTTCTGGCTGATTTGACTTGTATTGGAGGTAGGCATAGTGTTCGCCTGTGGAAACCAAGAGAGTAGGAAATGTCTTCAGAAATCCATTTACTAAATATTTTATAATTTAGTGACTGAGTCATTCATATAGATTCATTTTGAGTATGATGACTTCTTTTCCTAAAAGAAGTTTAATTTAATTCTTTGTAAATATCAAATGCTTTTGTTGTATATTTCTATCATTTGAGTAGTTTGTATATATATATATATATATATATATATATATATATATATATGCAAATAAATATGTGCATATCTACTTATCTATCTGTACATGAGGCAAATGACATTTTATAAACATCTTTACCTTATCATGAATGCCAATGTATGTTTTATTTTTCAGGATGCTTTCAATGAAATTTTGTCAGATAAAATTAATATTATATTTTTCTGGAGTATGCATACAACTGTAAATGTCTGATATTTGAAAGCTTATTGGATTTCAAAGTTGATATATATTTTGCTCTTCTTTTTCTATATCAGTTATATTATTTAACTAATGAAAATACCTTTTCACCCTGAAAGAGTGAATCCTGGGGCTTGCTAACAGATCACATAAATGTAATTTATTTAATTATATTTGATTATATAACTGATATATACCATCATGTCTAGTGACAGATAAGTAATATAACTTCTATTTCTCTTGTACTTTCTTTTAGTTTCCAGTGTATGCTACTAATGTGTTTACAGTTGGTGATATTTTAAAATTTGAAATCATTTTCAGTCCATGGATTTTTTAAATGCAAAAATATCATGGAAGTTATTATTTTTAATGATTCTTACTGGTCTCCCTATCCCAAAGCACAATCTCTTTAGATTTGATGAGAAAAAGTACCTCAGTTTTCTTGAGATCATTATGAGTTTTTCATTATACAGTACTTACTTAAATGATCCACATTCACTGCGGGGCCATGGTATGTGGGAAAAGGGGGAGTGGAAAAGAACCCACCTTCTGCTAGAGTTCTGGTGCTCTGGGTGGGCAGATGCAAGAGGACTGCACATGCTTTTCATGATGGCCCAGGTGAGCATCTGGCTGTGTTAAGTCACAGACCCCGCAGGGTGGGTGGTGGAGAAGGGGCAGCCCCAGATACCAGGTTTTCAGTCTCTGGCATCCCATGCTGTATCCAGGAGCTGAGAACAGAATAGGAACCCCGGGGTGGCACTTGGCCCCGGGGATAAGGGAAGAGAAGGCAAGGGGCGAGGTGGGCACTGGGTGGTTCCCAAGAGTCCTTAGTCCAGTCTGTGGCTGCAGCTCAGCAAGGCCTTCTGGTGGGAGGTTAGATGCAGATGCAGCTCATTAGGAGAAAGGCTATCCCATCTTCCAAGCATGGTGGACCATGATGAAAGGCAGGGGTAAAGAGAGAAGTTAGAAAGAGAGAGGGAGAGGCCAGCCATGGCCACATGGAGGGATGGGGGAAGGGAAAGTAAAAAGGAAGGCTAGAGAGTAAGAAAGCTTAAAGAGAGTGAGGAGGGGCCAAGTAACCCCTCTTGTAGTGAGCCGGGCTATCTTGCTGTTGCCAGGTAACTGTCGGGAGGAGTCTAGCCAGAACACCAGAAGCTTGTAACATTGTCTGCATGACTGATAGCCACAGACCTCTCCTGTGTGGGCAGTAACTTCAACAGGAGCCAGGGATCCAGGAGATATGGTCTGTCCCATGTTGGTAGAAATTACCACCCACTGGGTCCCACTGGGGTTCAAGACCCAAGCTCTACTGGAGACCAGGCTGTCTGTGCATAGCCCATTAACCCACAATTCTCTAAATAAAGTTCCAGGAAATTTTATCATATTCCCATATAGACAAAAATATGATCAACCAATGTCCAGAGATTCTTAGGAGTTTTTAAAGGAAACATGCTCAATTAACTCATGCTATTGAATGGTAAGAAACAAGGAATTTAGCGCATATAATTTTAATGCAGCATTAAAAACAAAAGTGAGTAATTGCCAGGTAGTGGTGGCGCATGCATTTAATCCCAGCACTCAGGAAGTAAAGACACAGGGATTTTTGAGTTAGAGGCCAGCCTGGTCTACAGAGTGAGTTCCAGGACAGCCAGGGCTGTACAAAGAAACTCTGTCTTAAAAATGAAATAAAAGAAAAGAAAATAAAAAGAGTAATTCTATTCTTTCCCATATATACTTTTTCATGCAAATTTTATGACTAGGAAGGTTAGGAAGCCAGGGGTAAATGGAGAATGACAGGAATCTAGAGGGAACTGTTATGAATATTTTTGCCAAATTCAATGTTTTCCTTGGATGAAACAGCAAAAGGAAAATGCTACTTATGGTATTCCCTAGAATATCTGAGAAACAGGCCAGTAACTGTATCCAACGTACAAAGATGTTCAAACTGCTTATCATGATAGGCACTGCATTTCACATGACGAGAAAGATAAGAACATTGTTACATGTGATTGTTCTCTTTATAATAACTACAATTTTCTCAAACTAGCTGTCAATACTAAAACATGAATTGGTATAGACTAGAGAAGTTATGCCATGGTCTTACTGATCAAGATAAAATAAACTTTAGTTGCAAGATATAGAAAAGACAAGATTGAACTGGCATGAAACTACCCAGCCTGCTGGTTAACTTTCTCAATGCTGTTAAGTGCTCTGCAGACCTGGGGATTAAAGGATTCAGTGGGCTTACTCAACTTTGAATTCTATGAATTTCAATATTCCAACTACTCTATGATTAGATTTCTGGCTTTTTATATAGGAGAGATGCTATGCATAGTATTGACAACAATTTAAAAAATCAAATGGTTAAAACAAAAACATTCATATGTCTAAGATGGAAACTTTTTGTTGCTGTTTAGCTAAATTTACATATTCTCAAATTGCTTTATAAATATCTATAATTGAATCAATAGGTAAAGACCATGGCGCATTTAATGAGCTTAGCTTCTCCTCAGTAAATGAAAAGACCTAAGGTACTTAAGAGATTACCTTAAATCAAACAATTCTATCACCCTGTATTGTCCATGGAACTTCAGAATAAAGTGGCTGAAAGAACATGTATGAGTTTAAGAGTCAGCCAACTAGAGGAAGACCATAGGGAATCTCAAGTGAGTAGAGTAGAATGAAAGTGATAAGAAGGGAAAATGGGAAGTAATAAAAGAGTAATGGAAGATGGGAGAACAGGATAGGAGAGAAAATAGACGGAGAGATAACTAACATGATAGACTTTGAAAATGTCATATGGAAACCTACTATTGTAGATTGGTAGAGTGTGAGTGTGTGTGTGTGTGTGTGTGTGTGTGTGTGTGTGTGTGAGAGAGAGAGAGAGAGAGAGAGAGAGAGAGAGAACATTTATGAAACAGGAAAAGGAATATATCAACCACTATAATTATGAGACTAAAAAGACCCAAGTCTGAAATGGGTTTTCTTTTTTAAAAACGTTGGTCATTGGAATCCGATTAACAGCCCCAGACTTTATAAGCTTTATATTTGTTCTTGATTATCCTTTTGAAGTTGACAGTAGGATCCATTGCTGAAAATGACAAATACAGGAGTCACAGGAAAATGTAGAAATAAAGTGGTTACAAAGCCAGAAGCTTTTTCCTGCTGTAATTTTAAAGTTCTGTTGTGGGAGTAACCAACAAGTTTATTGTTAGTTTTAAGGCCTAATTTACAAAATAAAACCCATGCTTAGTACTGTTAACTGGGCAAGGAACACATGACTAGATATGTCAAATGACTCATAGGAGAACCTGCTACCATTTTATACTAAAGGACATAGTATTAAACTGCCGTCTCATGATTAACGGATAAAAATTGCAACTATTGTAGTTGAATTATTTTAAATAAAACCTGACCTTAGATTTTAATCTTCATTAGAGTACAAATGAATTTTAAATTTGAAAAGACTCACTAGGAGTCTTAAAAACAAAATATAAAATTTCATTTCATAAATGAATTTTATGTATGCACTATCCAAGATACTCCACTTATAGTCTCTTCTTTAATTAATAGCCACCATACTTATTAAACAACTTTATTAATCTGAAATAGCAATACTATGTATCAGAAAATAAAATGAACATGATGAGTTTTCTTACCAAATGAAAACTAGAGAGCACCAGATTCAAATTAATTAACTTTAATTCAAATATACATTTTTTCCTGTACATATTGTTTTCCAGAAGTCTGGTGTATTTATCTTGTTTGTACACATAATTATAAAGAAGAGATTTTTGGTAGCCTTAGATTTTTCAAAACCTACTTTAATAAGGATTCTTAAACAGTTTAACCTTATTCCTAGCCCATCACCCACCAGAGGCAGTGGAAAGGAAAGGTTAATAAGGCAAAGGAGGATGTGGAACTATTTAGAAATAGTTTTTTTTTTTTTGGAGGGGGGGATACCAATCTTTGTTGTCAGGATATCAGCAGTTCAGTTGATATAAATCAGCAGTAGTAGCTTCATTTGCTTGCAAACACCATTCACTTATTAGTAACAGCAGTTTTTTCCAGAAGAAAATGCAAGACTCTCTTCACCCAAGTCAGAAAAAGTGGCAAGAAGCCATACCAAGACCAGCACCAAGAGTGGCAAATCGAACCAAGAAAAATTCTCAATTCTGAACATCTATGCTCCAGATGCAAGGGAGCCCACATTCATAAAAGTAACTTTACTAAAGATCAAAACACACATTGCATCTAACACAATAATAGTGGGAGACTTCAACACCACACTGTCATCAATGGATAGATAATGGAAACAGAAACTAAACAGAGACACATGGAAACTAACAGAAGTTACAAAGCAAAAGGATTTAACAGATATCTACAGGACATTTCATCATAAAGCAAAAGAATATACTTTCTTCTCAGTAACTCATGATACCTTCTCCAACACTGACCATATAATCTATCAAAAAACAGGCCTCAACAGATACAAGAAGATTCACATAATTCCATGCATCTTGTCAGATCACCACATACTAAGGTTGGACTTCAATAACTACAAAAACAACAAAAAAAACCTAAACACTCATGGAAGATGAACAACAATCTACTCAATGATAACTAGGTCAAAAAAGAAATAAAGAAAGAAATTAAAGATTTTTAGAATGTAATGAAAATGAAGGCACACCATACCTAAACTTGTAGGAATCAATGAAGACAGGCTAGGAGGAAAACTGACAAAACTGAGTGTCTCCAAAAAGAAACTGGAAAAATCATACACTAGCAGCTTAACAGCATACCTGAAAGATATAAGAAAAAAAGAAATATACAACCCCCTCCCAAAGGAGTAGAAGGTAGGAAATAAACTCAGGGCTGAAATTAAACAATTAGAAACAAAAAGAACTATACAAAGAAACAACAAAACAAGGAGCTGGTTCATTGAGAAAATCAACAAGATAGATAAACCCTTAGCCAGCCTAAACAGAGGGCATAGAGACAGTATCCTAATTAACAAAATAAGATAGGAAAAGAGACAAATAACAACAGTAATAGAGAAAATTCAAAAAAATCATCAGATCCTACAACAAAACACCATTCTCAACAAAACTGGATAATCTTAATGAAATGGACAATTCTCTAGACATATAACAGGTTCCAAAGTTAGATCAGGACTCATAAACCACCTAAACATTCCTTTAACCAGTAAAGAAATAGAAACAGTCATTAGAAGTCTTCCAACCACCCCCTGCCCTGCTCCCCTACTCAACCACTCCCACTTCTTGGCCCTGGTGTTCCCCTGTATTTTGGGATAGCATTTGAAATGTAAATTAAGAAAATATCTAATAAAATAATACATATTAATATTATTATATTAATAATATAATATTATATTCATATATATATCTTCCAACCAAAAAGCGCAGGACCAGGTGTCTTTAGTGCAGAATTCTGTCAGACCTTCAAAGAGGTACTAATACCAATACTCTTCAAACTATTCTACAAAATAGAAACATAAGAAATAATACCCAATTCTTTCTATGAAGCTACAATTATACTTTTACCAAAAGCACACAAAAAACCAACAAAGAAAGTGAACTTCAGAACAATTACCCTAATGAGTATCAGAGCAAAAATATTCAATGAAATTCCTGCAAAACAAATTAAAGAACACACCAAAGGGATTGTTCACCATGATCAAGTAGACTTCATCCCAGGTATGCTGAGATTCAATACGTGAATATCCATCAAAGTAATCCACTATATAAAAAAATTCAAAGAAAAAAATCCAACATGATCATTTCATTAGATGCTGAAAAAGCATTTGACACAATTAAACATTCCTTCATGTTAAAAGTCTTGGAAAGATCAGGAATTCAAGGCCCATACACAAACCTAGTAAAAGCAATACACAGGAAACAAGTAGCCAACATCAAACTAAATGGAGAGAAACTTGAAGCAATCCCACTAAATTCAGGGGCTAGACAAGGCTGCCCACTCTCTCCATACCTATTCAATATAATACTCAGATCCCTAGCTAGGGCAATTAGACAACAAATGTAGGTTAAAGGGATACAAATCTGAAAGGAAGAAGTCCAAATACACTATTTGCAGATGCTATGATTATATACTTTTAAGTAGTTCCACCAGAGAACTACTAAACCTGATAAACAACTCAATAAAGTGGCTGGATATAAAATTAACTCAAACAAATCAATAGCCTACCTATACTAAAAGGAGAAATGGGCTGAGAATGAAATTAGGGAAATAACCCTCTTCACAATAGTGAAAAACAATATAAACTATCTTGGTGTGACTCTAACTAAACAAGCAAAAGATCTGTATGAGAAGAATTTCAACTCTTTGAAGAAAGAAATTGCAGAAGATCTCAGAAGATAGAAAGATCTCCCATGCTCACGGATTGTCATGATTAATAGAGTAAAAATGGCCTTCTTGTCAAAAGCAATATACAAGTTCAATGCAATCCCCATCAAAATTCCCACTCAATTCTCTATAGAGTTAGAAAGAGCAATTTTCAAATTCATTTGGAATAACAAGAAACCCAGGAGAGTGAAAACAATTCTCAACAGTAAAAGAATTTCTGGGGAAATCACCATCCTTGATCTCAAGCCGTACTACCAAGAAATAATGATAAAAACCACATACTCTTAGTACAGTGACAGGCAGTTAGAACAAGGAAATAGAATTGAAGATCTAGAAATGAACCCACACATCTATGATCACTTGATCTTTGATAAAGAAATTAAAACCATCCAGTGGAAAAAAAGACAGCAGTTTCAACTATTGATGCTGGTTCAACTGGGAGTCAACATGTAGAAGAATGAAAATTGATCCATTCTTATCTTCTGATACAAAGCTCAAGTCCAAGTGGATCAAGGATGTCCACATAAATCCATATATACTGAATCTAATAGAAGAGAAAGTGGGGGAAAACTTAGAACACAAGGGCACAAGAAAATGTTCCTTAACAGAATACCAATGGCTTATGCTCCAAGATCAACAATCGACAAATGGGACCTCATAAAATTGGAAAATTTCTATAAGCCAAAGGATACTGTCAATAGGTCAAAATGGCAAATAACAGATTTGGAAAAAAATCTTTTCCAACCCTAAGTCTGATAGATAATAAATACAAATAACTTAAGAAGGTAGACTCAAAAGAACCAAATAACCTTACTAAAATATGGATAAAAGAGTCAAATAGAGATTCTCAACTGAGTAAACTCGAATGGTCAAGAAGTACCTCAAGAAATGTTCTACATTTTTAGTCATCAGTGAAATGCAAATCAAAATGACACCAGTCAAAATGTCTAAATTCAAAAACTCAAGTGACAGCAAATGCTGGAGAGGATGTGGAGAAAAAAGAACACTCCTCAACTTATGGTGGGATTGCAAGCTAATACAACCACTCTGAAAATCAGTCTGGTGGTTCCTCAGAAAAGTGGACATAGCTATAACATTTCTGTGCATATACTCAGAAGATGCTCTGACTTGTAATGAGGACACATGCTCCAACATGTCCATAGCAGCCATATTTATAATAGCTAGAAGCTGGAAACTACACAGATGTCTGTCAACAGGGGAATGGAGATAGAAAATGTGCTACATTTACACAATGGAGTACTACTCAGCTGTTAAAGACTATGACTTCACAAACTTCACAGACAAATAAATGGATCTAGATAATATCCTGAGTGAGGTAACTCAGTCACAAAGAACACATATGGTATGTACACACTGATAAGGGTGTATTAGACAAAGAGTATGGAATACCCATATTACAACTAACAGACCAAAAGAAGCTAAGAGGAAAGAAGACCACAGAGTGGATGCTTCTGACCAACTTAGAAGGGGAACAATATAATCAAGGGAAGTATAAGATGGCAGGGACTTGGGAGAAANCATAACATGTACTCACTGATATGTGGATACTAGCCCAGAAGCCTAGACTACCCAAGATGCAACTTACTAAACACATGAATCTCAAGAAGAATGAAGTTCAAAATGTGGTCTCTGTGCCCCTTCCTAGAATTAAGAACAAAGCACACACTGAAGGAGTTACAGAGATCATGTGTGAAGCTGAATCAAAAGGATGGACCAAACAGTGACTGCTGCTCCGGCTCCCAGGGATCCTTCCCATAATCAGCCACCAAAAACAAACACTATTGCACATGCCAGCAAGATAATGCTGAAAGGGCCCTGATATAGCTGTCTTGTGGGAGGCTATACCAGTGCCTGGCAAACAGGGAAGTGGATGCTCACAGTCAGCTATTAGTTGGAACACAGGACTCCCAAGGAAGGAGCTAGAGAAAGTACACAAGAAGCTGAAGGGGTCTTCAACCCTATAGGTGGAAGAATAACATGAACTAACTAGTTCCCCCTGTGCTCATGTCTCTAGCTGCATATATGGAAGAAGATGGCCTAGTTGGCCATCATTGGGAGGAGAGGCCCCTTGGTCATACAGACTTTATATGCCCAATACAGGTTAACGCCAGGCCCATTATGTGGGAGTGGGTGGGTAGGGGAGCAGGGCGAGGATGGGGGAGGTTATGGGGAAATTTCAGGTTAACACTTGAAATGTAAATGAAGAAAATATCTAATAAAGAGAAAAAATAAATAAAAAAAAAATAATGCAGGTAGTGGTTGTGAGGTCACGGACAATAGTGGAAAATATCTACTACTGATACTTTTATAGACCAGAATAATTCTGTACTATATTTTAAATTTTATTCTTTTACCCACAGATTAGTATAGCTACTACCTTTCATCAAATTAGGATCTCTTTATAGCAAATAGAACCTGTACATAAAAATAGAACTGAAAGCCAGGCATGGTGGCACATGCCTTTAATCCCAGCACTGGGGAGGCAGAGGCAGGCATATTTCTGAGTTCAAGGCCAGCCTGGTCTACAAAGTGAGTTCAGCTAGGACAGCTTGGACTATACAGAGAAACCCTGTCTTGAAAAACCAAAAACCAAAACCAAAACCAAAACCAAAAAAGAAAAAAGAAAAAAAACAACAAAAAACAAAAAACAAAAAACCTGGAACTGAAAAATGTACAGAAATCAAGAGATTGTAACAATTTCAGCCACAAAAAAATACATCTACAGCACAGATCCTGCATCTACAGCTCAGGAAATATGAACAAAGAAGAAAGAGAAAGATTATAAGAGTCAGATCATCAGAAAAACTGCTTTAAAATATTTGTCCTGAAAAAGGCAAGAACAATGCAGTATTAATGCATGGATGTGTTAACATGGAAAGGGAAATTTCGCACTGTCTGACCCTTACGTAAAGAACAACAGGAAATTAATGACTCTAGGGAAAAGGAAAATTAGCTTCCCAAGGATGAGCTTCCTTATTTTTGTCAAATGGAGAGTAGCCAGTTTTTAAATTATGTAAACAAAGACAACAAAAAGATATGCTTAAGGTTTTGTGCATGTTTGTATGTGTAATATGTTTGTGCATACAGACACATATATAACTATAATAATTGAATAAAAATACTTTATTCACTTACGAGTCTGGACATGTGTGAGTGAGAAGCCTAGGGGAGGAAGCCAAGGTAAAAAAAAATGATTTGTTTTTACTTCAATTAAAACATATTATAAAAATTTAATTTTATTTTTAAAAAATAGTGATAAAAGAAAATAATATAAACATTCATACCATTACTAAGTGGTCTACACTGTGCTCATATTTTGAAGTGTTTGTTTATTTTTTATATTTTTAAACAGTGTCCTTGTTCTAATTAGCCTAAGAAAAACAATAAACTAGAAATACAACTATATACTTGGTTTTAGAAATCAACTAAAACTCTTTAGGCATTTAAGTGGTTTTCATTGTTAGCTTATTCTTTTTCTGAAATGTTCTTCCTTGATCTCTTGCAATTTAAGCATTTGTTGGAAGCATTCAAAAGTTTTCTGAGCATTCAATGTAAATCTTACATATCTAATATTCTATGAATTCTATTTTCAACATTCTCTTCTTTTCATAACATTTATACTTCTCAGAAACTACTGTTCTGTCTGTTGTATGTTTGTTTTTATTTCTACTTTCAGTTGAAATTTCATCTTTAGTATGCAGAACAATGAACAGATTGTTGAACAGATGTTCCAGATAAATAGGTAGAATTTTTTTAAAGAAATTGTAGCTTTGAAGCATCTAAAGCTAGTTTTCCCCATACATTTTAAAATTAATGAGTAGAATATAGTTATATTTCATAGTCTAGTTTTATCAAGGAGCAATTGCAAACTCATTATCATCACCATATTTCTTTTGTGTGTATGTTTCTTCCTTTTCTGTGTGCCTTATTTTCTTTCTTAATTTCCTCATATTTTCTTCTCATTTCTTTTATTTCTGTACAGATATAGGATTTATCTGAGTGCTGCTTATAACATTTATTCTTGTTCCTAAAGTCTAACATTTACTGATCTTTGCAAAAGAGGAAATTAAAATAGCGAGCTCAGGAGTTCAAGGTCAGTTATTAATGTTCATCCTTATGAGGAGACACTAGAGATACAAATGATGATACTGGGCTTTGAGGAGGACCTGCATGAGGTTTTATTATGAAGATAGGTCATTGAGCATATCAACTTACACACTGCATCCAATTTAATGACTCTGTTTATTGTTGCACAGAATTGTGCATCAGCATCGTTTATAAGCTACTGTTTTTGTTTTTTAATCTTCCATTCAGGAAATGAATATCCCTCCATGAAATATTAATACTCACAGCCTTCAGCTTCTAAGATATGCCCTATTTTTTTTAGCAGTCATTCTTCCTGAATATAGTAAAAAAATAAGGTCTGTTTATTAAAATAAAATGTCACAAACACATGAGTTTGCTAGTGATTATTAATTTCCTGTAGCTGAATTTGACATTGTTTTGACTGGTGGAAAAGAAATAAACAGGATAATGAAAGAGAATAAAGACAAAACAAAAATTCTCTATGTATACCAAGACAAGTCATGTTAAGGTAAAACCTGTACAAGCTAATTGTACACTTTGAGTGATTCCTAGATACTGAATAGTTTTGTGTACATGCATTCCTAATTTGAATGAAAATATTATATGTTCACATGAATATATTTTCACAAAATTATTTTTTGTTACATATCTTTATTTCATTTCAATTTGTGCAACTCTAATATTATATGTGAGGGTAGACAATTTATAAAGCTGAAAAAGTATTTGTTCACAGCTTTAGATTTTGGAAGTCCCCAATCTATAACATATTTGTTTCCTAATATTAATACAAAAATATGTATGTGATAGTGGCGGTAGCAAATAAGCTTTTGACCAAGTCTATTCCCATGGTGAGCATATCTCCCAGTTAATGAGATTAGTCTAGTTTCCCACAGAGGGCATCACAACTTAAACAAGTCTATTGTATTTATATTTTTTATGTTTTTAAAATTAATCTTTGGCAATTTATTGTTTTGTAAGCCAGGCTGGTCTTGACCTCAAGATCCTATTGCCTTTGTTTCCTGAGTGCTGATATTAAAGACATGTGATACCACATCTGGACCTAAACTGTTCTCTTTTTTCTTTTCTTTTTCACATATTGGGAACTTACCTCAGTGGAGTATTACCCTGTGGTCACCACTCTATTTATTCCATTAATATAAAGTTTTTTAAAAAATCATCTTATTTACTTTAACACAAGATGTTCTCTATTCCAATTCCCGGTGCCTATTTTCTCATAAAATCACACATTTTGTAATTTTCCTTGTTGGGCATTCACTTTTTCATTATTAATCTGCAGAAGAGTGACCCCTAGTAACCACAGGACACAGTCAATAGTAGGTTGTTTTGAAATTTCTTTCGTCAATGCAAACAATACAAAAACTCTTCAATTTAGTCTAAGGTAAACTTTTTGGACAAGGGCAAAAGGCTCCAAGTTCTTAGCCAAAATGTCAAAAGAATGGTTTCTGTGCCACATGCTGATATTCTTCTCTTGTTCCCCAAAATTATAGTTCATTAAATCCATATTAAAGAATTCATCAGCTTTTTAATCCAATGTTCTGAAGTCTACATTTCTCTGAAGTAAAAGATGGCCAGGCCTATCATTACTCCTAGCAATACGCCAGGCTCTGGTACAAACTTTTATCTTAATGAGGACTCTTATTATATAAGAGAAACCATGATTACAACAACTCTTATAAAGAAGAAATGTTGGGGTCCACTGCCCGCAGTGGACAGGGTTCCTGGAGGATTGGCTGGAAGCTGAAATGAGAATAAGAGAGTGGGGGAAGAAAGAAGATCTCCAAGGCTACATGGTTGCTTCTGCTTAGAACTACTGTTTAATGGTGGACAAGCATTTGGGATAAAGGAAGGGAAGGCCCACCCCCAGTCTTCTGCGCAGGCGTTCTGGAGTTTGGCGGGAACCCTGAAGTATCGTGACATCTCGCATTGCCCAGGTGGGCTGGTCGTAGGTGGGCTGGGCCGAGCCAGCAGTAAGCTGGGCAGAGCCGGGGACCTGGGAGACCTGGAAAAACAGACTGCAGGTGTCACTGGGCCATCAAGCCTAATTAATTAGACAATGGATGCATCCGGGGTGCTGCGGCTTCTCAAGGCTCTGGTCATTGCACCAGCTATGCTGGTGGGGGAGGGGTACCACAGAAAATATTTAATTGAGGCTGTCTCACAGTTTCAGAGGTTTAGTGTATTATTGTAGCCTCCCTCAGCCTTGAAGCAGGCTGATTCAGACCTCACTGAGACCTCCTGGGGTGTAGCTTCCTACCTAGATGGCTCTATTGTTCTGTCAACTACCACTGCTCTTCTTCAGGACACTGTTACCTGCTGAGAGGCCCTTGTGATATTCTTACTGCAAGCAATCCAGTAATTTACACCTACTTGCCAAACCAGTTCTGTCTGGCAGATCACCTACAGGCTGGTGATGGGCATCAAGAATAGATCTGCAGGGGATGGGCCTCCCCTCTTTATAAGCACAGACTCATAGTAAACTTTGGGGCCTTGAACAGAGAACTTTGTTTTGACCTCCATTATTTCTCTCACCATTTCCTTCCATACAGCTCCGGCCACCCACTCAGGAAACCAGTTAGCATAGGCCACATATGACTTATATATTATTGTTATGGCAGGAAGCATGGCAGCATGGCAGAAGATATAATGCTTGAGAAGGAGCTGAGAAGTCTACATCTAGATCAGCAGGTAGCAGGAAGTGAACTTCCTCCAGCAATGCCATAGCTACTCCAACACAGTCACATCTTCTAATAGTGTCACTCTCCATGGGCCTATGGGGACTATTTTTGTTAGCACTAGCACACCTAGAAATCAAATATATGAGTCTATAGGGTTATTTCTATTTAAACAACCACATTTTATTCCCTGGTCTCCATAGGCCATAGGCCTATAGACATATCATAATGCAAATTGCCATCAGTTCAACATTAAAAGTCAACATAGTCTATTATAGTCTCAACTCTGTTTAAAAATCCAAGGTTAAAGTCTATTCTAAGATTCAAGGTAATTCCTTAATGATAATTCATTGTGAAATCAATATCCAGAAAACAAATAACATATTTCCAACACATAGTAGAACAGAATATGCATTACCACATAAAATGGAAAGTAAGGAATTACAGGGATAAAATACTTATACCAAAGCAATTCTTAACTCGAAACTCTATCTCAATGTGACGCCAAATCACTCTTGAGAACCTCAATTCCTTTCAGCTTTGCTGACTACAACAAACTTCTCTTGCCTGGGCTTATTCCATACCCAGACTACAGCTTACTTTGGCAGGTATCTTGTAACCCTGTCATCTCCAACATCGTGAGGTCTAATGAATTTCAGTCTTTGCCTTCACAGTACCAGACAATGGCTTCTCTGAGGCTCTATGTGAGGAAACTTATATATATAAAACTTTATATATATATATATATATATATATATATATATATATATATATCTTTATATATATATATATATTTTTCTTTACATTTCAGATGCTATCCAGTTTTCTGGTTTATACCAGGAAATGATATATTTCACTCCCCCTTCCCTGATCCTGGCTTTTATGAGGGTTTTCTCCCACACACACCCCCACCCATCCACTTCTGCCTCCCTACACTGGCATCCCCTACACTGGTGCATCAAGCCTTCACAGGACCAAGGGCCTCTTCTCCCATTGATGGTTGACAAGGTTATCCTCTGCTACATATGCTGATGGAGCCATAGAATCCTACATGTGTACTCTTTTGTTGGTGGGTTAGTCCCTGGGAGTTCTAGCAGGTCTGTTTGGTTGATATTGTTGTTTTTCCTATGTGATTGTAAACCCCTTCAACCCCTTCAGGGATTTTTCTAACTCCTCCACTGGGGAACCCATGCTCATTCCAATGGTTGGCTGAGAGCATCTGCCTCTGTATTTGTCAGGTTGTGGTGGAGCCTCTCAGGAGACAGCTATATCATGCTCCTGTCAGCAGGCTCTTGTTAGCATCTGCCTAGTGTCTGGGTTTGGTGGTTGTTTATGGGGTGAATCCCTAAGTGGGGCAGTCTCTGAATGGTCATTCCTTCAGGCTCTGATCTGAACTTTGAATCTGTTACTCCTCCTTCTTAGGATGGGGAATAAAATCAACAATATAGATAAACCTTTAGCCATGCTAACCAGAGGACACAGACACAGTATCCAAATTAACAAAATCAGAAATGGAAAGGGAGACATAACAAAACCAAGGAAATTAAAAAAAAAAATCATCAGATTCTACTACAAAACTCTATACTCAACAAAACTGGAAAATCTAGATGAAATGGACATTTCTCTAGACATAAACCTGGTACCAAAGTTAAATCAGGATCAGTCCTATCTATACAGCCCCATAACTCCTAAAGGAATAGAAGCAGTCATTAAAAGTTTCCCAACCAAAAACATAGATAGCTTTAGTGCAGAGAAAATTCATCAGCTTCTATTACAAAACTCTATACTCAACAAAACTGAAAAAATCTGGATGAAATAGACAATTCTCTAGACATATATCTGGTACCAAAGTTAAATCAGGATCAGCCCCATCTATACAATCTCATAACCCCTAAAGAAATAGAAGCAGTCATTAAAAGTTTCCCAACCAAAAAAATTCCAGGACCCGATAGCTTTAGTGCAGAATTCTATGAGACTTCAAAGAAGACTTAATACCAATACTCTTCAAACTATTCCAGAAAATAGAAACAGAAGAAACACTATCCAATTTGTTCAATAAAACCACAATTACACTTATACCTAAACAAGAACTAACAAAGACAGAGAACTTCAGAACAATTTTCCTTATATCAATGCAAAAAAATAATAAAATTCTTGCAAACCAAATCCAAGAACACATCAAAATGATCATCCAACATGATCAAGTAGGCTTCATTCCAGGGATGCAGGGATACTTCAATATATGGAAATTCATCAACATAATCCACTATAGAAAGAAACTCAAAGAAAAAAGTCAAATGATCATCTCATTAGATGCTCAGAAAGCATTTGACATAATTTGACACTCCTTTATGTTAAAAGTCTTGGAAATATCAGGAATTCAAGGCCCATACACAAACCTAGTAAAAGCAATATACAGGAAACCAGTAGCCAACATCAAACTAAATGAAGAGAAATTTGAAGCAATCCCACTAATTTCAGGGACTAGACAAGGCTGCCCACTTTCTCTCTACCTATTTAATATAGTACTCAAAACCCTAGCTAGGGCAATTAGACAACAAATGTAGGTTAAAGGGATACAAGTCAAAAGGAAGAAGTCAAAGTATCATTATTTGCAAATGATATGACAGTATACCTAAGTCACCCCAAAAGTTATACTAGAGAACTACTAAACCTGATAAACCACTTTAAAAAGTAGCTGGATATAAAATTAACTTAAACAAATCAGTAGCCTTATTATATTCAAAGGATAAATGGGCTGAGAAAGAGATTAGGAATCTGACACCCTTCATAATTGTCACAAATAATACAAAATACCTTGGTGTGACTCTAACCAAGGAAGTGAAAGATCTGTATGACAAGAACTTCAAGTCTCTGATGAAAGAAATCAAAGATCTCAGAAGGTGGAAAGATCTCTCTATGCTTATGGATTGGAAGGATTAATATATTAAATATTGTCATTTTGCCTAATGTAATCTACATATTCAATGCAATCCCATCAAAATCCCAAGTCAATTCTTCATAGAGTTAGAAAGAACAATTTGAAAATTCATCTAAAAAAAAAACAATAAAAACAAACAAACAAACAAACAAAAACTTCTGAGGAATCACCATACTTTACCCCTCAGGCTATATTACAGAGCAAAAGTGATAAAAACAAAACAAAACAAAAAACCTGCATGGTTTTGTTACAGTGACAGGCAGGTAGATCAATGGAATATAACTGAAGATCCAGAAATGAACCCACACACCTATGGTCACTTGATCTTTGATAAAGGAGCTAAAACCATCCAGTGTAAAAAAGACAGCATTTTCAACAAATGGTGCTGGTTCAATTGGTGGTTAGCCTGCAGAAGAATACAAATCGGTCCGTTCTTCTCTCCTTGTTCAATGCTCAAGTCCAGATGGAGCAAGGAACTTCATATAAAATCATATACACTGAAACTAATAGAACAAAAAGTGGAGAAGAGACTTGCACACATTGGCACAGGGAAAATTTCCTGGACAGAACACCAATGGCTTAAGCTCTAAGATCAACAATAGACAAATGGGACCTCATAAAATTGCAAAGCTTCTGTGAGGACACTCCTGGATTCAGCAGCTTACCTTAGCCATGTAGAAAGATTCCAAAACCTCATCCTTGGATCCTTGACTCTAAAGCCAGAAACACCTGGCCTAATCTGAGAAGTATAGTTGCTTACAATGGCTGGAAGTTGCTCTTTTGTTCAATTACATTTGCATCAGCTTTCTGTTGTTGATTGTTTCTTTCACTGCTTAGGCATTTTTTTTTTTTAAAAAAACTCTTTTTCACAGTTGAAAGTTGTTTAACTGGGTAAAGTCTTTCTTGGAGGTAATCACTCACTTTATTCCACTGACCATTCGGCTTTTCTTCCGACATTTTATCTCCTTGGGCAATGGATTTAGCCCTACTAATTTCCTGGAACCTCTATGCTCTCACTGTACATCTTGTTCTTCATTGCTTAGTTTGCTCTCTTTCAGTACATAGGTCTGCCTAGGAGTAACGGCTAGGAATCCCATGAGACAGGCAACACATAGCTCAATTTAAAACTTATTTGCTAGCACCAGTAACACAAAATTCTTCAAGTTAGCCTTATGAAGGTTATTTTTATCTATCTATCTATCTATCTATCTATCTATCTATCTATCTATCTATCTATCTATCTATCTATCTATTTTGGAGAAGGGCAAGAAACAGCCAAACTCTTTGTCCAAATATTTCAGAATGATCTCTAAGCCACTTACTACTAATATTCTCCCCCCTGAAACATCTTTTGCAAAGCCTCCACAGTTCACATTGCCTCCGGAACTGTCTTACATGCCAGGCAAGCCTTGCTGAATGCATTCAATTGCTTTCCTAAACTAAATAATTCCCATTTGCTAACAAGTTGCTTGGTTAGGTCTGTCGCATCAACAGCTTACTCCCTGGTACCAACTTCTGCTTTATCCAGTGTTTTATTGCTGTGAAGCTATATGATAAACATGGAAAACTTACATTTTTCTTAAATGTATTGACATTCCCAAATCAAAGTAATGTCTCTTATGTCTGATCATGATGTAAAAATTTCCAAATCTCAAGTGAACTGATTTACATTTTGTAGTTAAGAAATTATTTTCAGACATTTATTTTTATTAAAAAGTAAAAAAAAAAAAGTTTGAGTTTAAATTAAATTCCTTTTCTGACAGATGTTTATCTTGTATCTATGAACAAGAAGAACAGTAAAGAAAATCCAGCCACTCTACAGTACACAATGTTATAATGTCTGGATTTTCTCAAAATAAAAAGAAGTGATCTAATGAAAATTCATAATGCTAAACCTGTTCAATAATTAAACCTAATAGTCCAACTAACACTAGAAACCATTATGAAGTTCTGTCAAATGGAATGCATGTAGATGTTGTGTAGTCCACTGCATCTACAGAATAGATTGACTGAAAGGTTGAGTTGAAAGAGTAGTACGGAACCAAAGACAAAATAGAGTCCCTTGTGTCAGGGGGGAAAGTGAATCTGGCTCTAGGTACGGGGGCAAGCCTTTCCTGGAACAATCACAGAATAGCCAACGCCCTCTGAATATCTCTGTGAAATGTCTCAATGCCCCAGGAGGTTGCCTAAGGTAGCACATGACTTAATTGTTAGGTAGATTG
>LR750678.1:27890-45006 GCA_902729485.2 Mus minutoides | reverse complement strand
CCCTACCCCATTGTTATAAAAGCTCCTGATTTTCGAGCCACGAGGTCGATCCCCCTGTCCCCTGCGTGGGATATGGGTCGTCCCGGAGCTCCGATTAAAAATCCTCATGCTTTTTTGCATCAAGATAGGTCTCGTGATTCGTGGGGTGCACGAACAGCCCGTGTTTGAAATAGGGGTATTTCTGGTTGGATCTTACAAGTAAGTAAGAGTGAAAAAAAAATACTTTCTGAAGTTTTGTATTTGAGGTAGCATGTGGAAGAGAAAATGTTCTAATGTGTCTCTGCCCCCCCTTTTAATCAGGGAAATACTATGCTAGGATTTATGCTATAGCTAATTATACTTGTTCTCAATAAATTTACATTCTAGTAGAAAGCCAGTAAGTGATTGAGAATAATAAATGAAAGCATTCCAAAACAAGTATAAACAATTTCAAATACTTATTATTGCTTACAGTCCTCCGGAGAACTTCATCTAAAGAAATTTATTTAAAGAAATTTATGTTTAAGAATTAAAGGAGCCACCTATGACCTAATGAGATCATGCCATCATTTTTCCCAAGGGGGAAAAAAATGGTACAAATTTATAAAATGTAAACACAGGGGAAGGAAAAGTAAAAATACTTGTTCTTGATCCTGCTTTTGTCCCCAGAATCCCCATAGTGTCTAACAGCAATCCATACCTCCCTAGGGATCTGACTCCTCCCTTTGATATCTGAGGAATCCACACAGATAAAATCAAATGTATCATCAATAACTTTACAGTTCATCAAATTGACAAATTTTAAGTGATAATGCTCCAAGATATACTAATTCATATTTATATTGAAAAATATAGACTGTGTGACTACTACTCAAAGGGAAATGTATTTCAATTTTATTTTATTATTAACAATAGTGGCCCAGATAAGAGCAGGGCGTGGTGGTGCACGCCTTTAATCCCAGCACTTGGGAGGCAGAGATAGGTGGATTTCTTAGTTCGAGGCCAGCCTTGTCTACAGAGTGAGTTCCAGGACAGCCAGGGCTATACAGAGAAACCCTGTCTAGAAAAACAAAACAAAACAAAACAAAACAAAACAAAACAAAACAAAACAAAACAACAACAAAAAGTGGCCGGATAATTCAAATAACTTTATTTTGAATGGGGGAATTTGCTGTGGAAAATAACATGGCATGATGACATAGGAATCAGAAGCTATGGCTAGGCTCATAGATATAAACTATACCTTACATTTTTCCTACACTATTAAACATTCATGTTTTAAAAAAAGGAATACAACTTCCACATTACTTCTGGCTAGAAAGAAGAATAATAGACTGATATTTAAACAATATATGCAAGTATAAAAAGTAGATAACAGATATTTAATCCAGTTATTGCTAGTAGTGCATTACTATGCCTTCATTTTTTATTATTTCACTTATTACATTGGCTGGAAAAGCAAGACAAATTGTAAAATGTGAAATCTACTTCATAGCACATAACATACATTCTTCAAATAGAGTTATTGTCTTGTCAGGCATGGTGGCACTTGTATTGTCATATTTACAACAATTCTGAACCTGTACTTGGTAGTTACACTGATTCTTAGTATAAGCCTGGATACAAACAACCATCAAGACATTCTAAACCTGAATATTATGTTGTTCTCAATTTGCTCATTAAATTACTTTTAAAGTCAGCTTCATTCAAAGCCTCAGCTAAATAAAATATAGACAAGTTCTTTTTCCTGTTGTAATATGGATAATATATGGTTCAATCCTTCCAATAGCCCTTATTTTTCTTCTAACACTTCATGGCCTTCATTGTACCCATTACGGATAGTATTTTGCTACCAGAGTCACAAAATATCATCCTCTGGGGCTTTACCTAACCTCACTCTGCAACTTCTCTAAATTTCTCTCAAATAAATGCCAAAGGCTTAAGAGCCTGTATAACCAACCATAAGGCCACAGTTGGTCAAGGAAATAACTTCACTCTTTGTATCAAATTTTTGTATTAAAGACTTTTCTCCTGGATATGACAAAGTGTTTGAAATTAGTTTTGGAGTAGAATATTTATTCTGGATCCTATTTTTGAAGGCTCAGTCCATGAGTATTTGGGCCCTTCTTGTACTTTGAGGAAACATAATGATGAGGAGCACACGGTGAATTTCTTAGCCTCATGGCTGGCAAGAAGTTGAGTAGAAGCAGATGGAGACACTACCTAGGTTCAAGGATATTTCCTTTCTTTATTTCATCACTTCTGGCCTGTAGGATATAAATGGTACTACAACATTCAGTCTCAGTGACTCCCCTTAGTCTGTGGAAATGACTTAATAGACAAATCATGTACTTCCTTAATCTAGTTGTGTCTGAATATAATCAAATCGACACTATATAATAGTTATCAAAATAGCTTTGATATTTCTTGCTTCTGAGCCATGAATGAGACAAAAGCATCATAAATTAATCTTACTGCGGTTGTGTATTGAAAGTACCCATAAAGCACAATTTCTCATCTGGAGTTGGGGATGTCTTTGGGTTTGTCATAGCAAATATTTTCTGAATGTATGGACTAAGGGAAGTTATCCCTATATTACTAATAATGATTGTGTCATTAATAGTAAATATGGTTTTAGTCTTTATGCATATTTATTTTTCTACACATAAAAATAAATATTTATGCATATTAATGATTCTTTCGTATATCCCACACCTTAAAGGATAGATTCTGGTGCATTTTCACATAATAAATGCGTTAAACTATGTCATATCCAAAGGATTACTCCTTAATTATATAAATGTTCTTGAAATACTAAAATAAAAATTATACCAGAGCAATAATTTAATTTTTCAATGATCAAGTTACTTTAGCAGTACATGTTTATGAACTTAACAGTAGCATTTAACAAATGTACATCCTCTGCTAAAATTATGTCAAGCTTATGTCCTACCCTTTCCTTCTCACCACCCTTCCTACCTCCTCCTCATCTGTCTCATCTAAAAGACATCAAAATGAAGGGGTTTTGTTGTTGTTGTTATTGTTGTTATTGTTGTTGTTTACTTGTTAAATCATATGAGATAATTTATCTACAATCCATTATGCTGGCCTGTTTTTGTATTGTCAACATTACACACAGGGGGATCATCTCAGCAGAGGGAACTTTAACTGTGAAAAGACCTCTAGCAGACTGGCCTGTAGGAAAATCTGTGGGACATTGTTTTTGATTAATTATTGCCAAGGATAATCTCAGTGTGTTTTGGGCTGTGAAATCCCGGGACAGGTAGTGGTTCTGGGTTATAGAAAGACACAGGCAGTGCAAGCTTACAAGAGCAGACAAGTAGGGAACAGACCTCCATTCTTTATGTTTCAGTCATTGTCCTCACGTTTTGACTTCTGTAGTTCTTCAGTTAGCTTCATTCAATGATGGTTCATGAATTATAAGCTAAGTAAACCCCCTTCACACCAAGGTACCTTTGGTAACAGCAACATATAGCTAACTAGCAAACTTATCTTTCTATACTTCTATTATTATACTGAGTGATTTAATTAGGAGTTTCATTTTCACTTAGATGACACAATGTCATATGGCTCACACAGTAGCATGAATTTTCAAATCTACCCACTAATTAATGCATATAAATATTGATTTTGTTACTTGGCCATTCTAAAGTGTCCCTTTAAACATGGTTGTCATTTGTCATAATATGTCATTTATTAATTAACGTTATTTCCTTCACTTATACATATAGAAGAGTTATTGTTCTGGCATATTACAAAATTTTCAAACTATAACTGTTCTTTAAAATAAAGAAAGAAAAGGCTTCTGATTTTTGTTGTTGTTGTTGTTGTTGGTTTTGTTTGTTTGTTTTTTCAAGACACGGTTTCTCTGTATAGCCTTGGCTGTCCTGGAACTCACTTTGTAGACCCAGCTGGCCTCGAACTCAGAAATCTGCCTGCCTCTGCCTCTCAATTACTGGGATTAAAGGCGTGCACCACCACTGCCTGGCTTAAGTTGATTTTTATAGAGGGTGATATAATTCATTCTTCATGTGTTCTTATTCTAAGAACAACACTGTTTGTTAAAGGGATGATTTTTCTGAAACAAAAAATTTGCCAACACGTAGAGAATCAGAAGTGTGTAGCTGTGTCAGTTTACTGTTGGATTCTGTTACATTCTGTGTACTAAAAATGAATTCTATGTGTGTGTTTTTATGTCAACTTCATGCAATTAATATATGGGTAATCTGATGTATAATTTGAGATCTGGTATTTTGATGGCTTTAACATTGTTTTTCTTTAAGATTGCTTTGGCTACAATAACCTTTGGTGTAGTTTGAGAGTATTATAGACAGAACTATGAAAGGAAAATTACCATTATCATATTTTATTGTTCTACTGAAATGACTATGCTTAGTGAAAGTAAATAAACAAAGGTAAAAAAGTATGCTAATTCTTTTTTAATACAAATTGTTCATTCATTCATTCATTCATTCATTCATTTTTATGCCAGGGCATTTTCAAATGGACAGAAAGGGAATAGAAAACATATGAGTATAATTTTAGCAACACAAATGATTATAAATCAGTTTTCACTCTGAAGAATGAGAAAGAGGGGAGGCATAGGGAGGCAGGGAGAGAGAGAGGTAGGGAGGGAGAGAGATTTTGATAAATGTTTTTAATACAATGGCCTTAAAATTGAAACAAAGCAGCTAAGAGAGCTCAGTTTACAGAACCATGGTGATGGCATTCTGGAGGAAACATTGAGGTCAATGTCAATATTGCTAATTCTCACAGAGCCATTTTTATATAAGATTTTAATCACTTAGTAATGTTTTTATTCTTTGAAAAATTACATGGAGAAGCAATTTCATTTTAAAGGTGAATTGATAATATGTAACTATTGCAGAGCTAGAATACCAATATTTAATTACTGTAAAGCAAACAACCCAAAGGGAATTAGTTTAGTACTTTGTTCCATAAGCTTTAGAGCAAATTACCACTGAATAAACATGAGTTTCTAATTGTAATAAAACAACAAAGGCCTTAGTATGCAGGCTACATTTTCATTTCTTTTCTCATACAATTCTTTCAATGCACAAAATGGGAATTTTATATATGGCATAAAAATAATGAAGAAATTTTATATTCCAAAATTCATGGTATTCTATATGAAAAATTCTGTCTTAAACAAACAAATACATAATTTGAGAGCTGTCTCTACCTAGGAGAATGAATCCCTAGTGATTATAATGATCAATCCTCTACTCTTAGAAATTGTTTTTTCTTCAGAGGAAAAAGAAAAAATAATTAAGTGGAATTTTTTTTCTAGTTAGACTATAATATTACTCTAGTTTATTTTAAAATACAATGAAGATATAAAACATTGTCAATAATTGATCAAAGGCTTATAATTTTAAAAATCACAATGATAACTAGAGCCTCACTTACCTATTTTGAAAAATGGATTTTAATCATTGATTTTAGGAACTGTTGTAAGAACTTCAGAAATGCCCATGATAAGTAGTAGCCCTCAGCTGGGGATCCAGGTGTGCAAGACCTTTCTCCTCAGTCCTTTCCAGAACACTGAGAGCCAAGACTGCTCTACCTTGTTGCTCAGAGACAGCAATTTTTGGGTGGCTACACTTCAAGATAAATTTTGTGGCATTTTACATTACAGGAAGAAAAACTTAAGGACTGTTCATATTTGTGTATATCTAAAGTATGAAAAAAATCTTTTTAATAGAAAATGCTTGCTGATAATAGCTAATTGCATTCTGATTGTCAGAGTATTTTGGCCAAATTTACCAAATTAGTAGCAATTAAAAATAGAATGAAGATCATGTTAGATAGTAAAAGTATTCAAAGTGTGCTGTTTTTAGAAGATGATCAGGTTGTATTTTAGCTTATGTCAGCTTTTGATGTACTAAAATAGTTAGATCTGTTATAGATTAAAGTTGAGTGGCTTCTGCCTTGGAAGCACATTGTATTACTTAAAGTCCTCCAGAAGGACACAAAGAGAAGATCCCTGAAGAGTAACTACTGGTGTAATTTCCCATTTAAATAATGAAGAATCTAGATTCTGGTGTTTATGAGTGATAGGAACCAGGGCGGGGTGGGGAGGAGAACCTCATTTGAGAATTGTATGTTATGAACAATTAATTTTTTGCTTTGTTCTGTTTTGATTTGATTTGTTACATTTAGTTTTCCTGTATATTGGATAATGCACTCCATTTACATGAAGTAATTTACATTTCAGTGTACTGTTCTACTTCCTGATCATCCATGTAATTGCCTGCGGTAACCCTCAAGCAGGTTACCACAAACGTGCTAGTTTGATAGGAATCCATGTGTCCAAGTTGACAACAACCATCCATTTTCTAATCTGATACTTAAATCCTGTGAGATTTTTTGATTGTTTATTTACTTATTTTGTTTTTGTTTGATTTGTTTTCTGTTTTGTTGTTGTTGTTTTCATCCTGAATATATTCCAGCAAAGAACTTGAAAGACTTATAATGGTTTGGTTTGTGATGTCAGTGCGGTGAAAACTGGCTACATTATGTCTAGACTATGGTGAATGAGTGTCCACGTGCAAAATAATGGGTTGGAGCAGACTGGTTCAACTCAGGAAACAGGACAAACGATGACACAAGCTATGCCCTTCTTAACTTAGGATAATGATTTCTTCCTTCAAATAGGCCCTACCTTTTGGACATGAAGTTATCAGTGGATTGTTGCTACATATAATGAGTCCTTTTATGATCCAATCACTCTAAGTTTTTGATAGGTTACTATAGTTCAGAAAATATTCTGAATAATGTTGGCATTTTTTAAAAAAAAGTTCAAGTGCAATAATCTAAAGTAAGAGACTTCCTTTTTCTTCCGGTTTAAAGAATAGTGGTATCAAATATGATGAAAGTCAGCAATAATGAAGTCTGATATGCAGTCCATGTTATTTCTCTGTCTCTTTTACTTGTAATTATTTATTTCTATGATTCAATTAGACATATTGGATTCCCATAATTATATGTGTTTCAATAATTAATATTCTTCTAAATTAGCCATAATAGATTTGTTGAGAGAAAATCCATACTTTTATAAACACTGTGTACAAATAAAATATTCATTAAAATGTTATAAACATCGATAAGCTCAGTGATTTTAAATAAAACACTGTAGGCTAAGAAACACAGGAAGAATTTGGAGTATTTGTTGTGGAGATAGCTATGGAAAAAGATAGCTCAGAGAAAAGCAGTCCATGAGAAGAATGTAGTAAGGAAACTGGTACTGCTTGGCATTGAGGACTTACAAAGGTGACAGGATTGCTAACATGGAGGGGAGACAGAAAATTAAATTCATTAATGAACTTAAGTACTGCTTTTTACTCTGTATAGGAAAGGAAGTCCCAGAATAGACTGCAATGAAGGAATATGTTTAGCACAATAGCAACACAAATGGAATTTATATGAGTTATGAAACTTGATTTGAATTAGTTGAAATAAACAATGATGGCTAATTGCTGGGGTCTTAGCAAAGGTTTTATTACTGTGAACAGACACTATGACCAAGGCAACTCTTACATGGCCAACATTTAATTGTGGCTGGCTTAAGGTTCAGAGGTTCAGTCTATTATCATCAAGGCAAGAAGAACATGGCACATTCGAGGCAGGCATGACACAGGAGGAGTTGAGAGATCTATGTCTTCATCTGAAGACTGCTACCAGAATACTGCCTTCCATGTAGATAGGACTAGGGTGTAAAAGACCATGCCCACAGTGACACACCCAATCCAACAAGGCCACACCTCCAAATAGTGCCACTCCCTGGGCCAAGGATATTCAAAGCGTGACAGGTAGATTATAATGTGACAGAAAAGTTGTACTAATTGATGGTTGGGTAAAATGAAACAAAGAGAGGAAGGTGTCAGTTCCAGATGGAAAAGGTGTTAGTGTACTCAAGTTTTGTTTGCTTTCAGATGAAAGGATAAAATGTGAAGAATTATTCTTAACATTTATACATAATTTAGATTTCATATTGTATTTGAGATTATATTGACAGACTGTTGGATTCCTGACTTTACAATTAAGAGTTGTTAGGCTGTGAGAATAGGATTGAACAGCACTGAGATAGAGATACTACTTATGTCCATGAAGTAGTTTGGATATGATACCAAAGGAAATGAATGGTTATTGACTACAATGGGCAGCAAGGAATGCTTTTACCACCATAGCCACATAGACATTTCAGGAAATTCTTGTAATATATGAAATAAGATGAGATAAAGGAAGGTCCACAAGAGACTGCTCTTACCTTGGACAAGGTAGAAGTGGAGTTATCTTTAGTGATAGCTGTTCTTGTGATTAATATATATTTATAAATGCCTCAAAACTATATGTGATTTATGAAGCGAGGCTCGAGAGAGAGACAGAAAAGAGGAACCTGCTTTCAAGAGCAAAGAGTTTTCTAGACATGGCTTAGTGGTTATTTAAAATACAGGTTGATCTTCCAGAAGTCCTGTGTTCAATTCCCAGCAACCACTTGGTGGCTCATAACTATCTATAATAGGATCTTATACCCTCTACTAACTTTCAGGTGTACATGAAGAAAGAGCATTTGTATAAGTGAATAGATCTTTATAAATACACACTCACGCATGGACACACAGACAGACACATGCTCAGATATAAGCATGTACACACACACACACACACACACACACACACACACACATACACACACATACACACACACACACACACACACACACACACACACACACACACACACACGAGTATCAGAATAAATCAACTGCATTCCAAAGCAAGCCCCATGCATTTATACTTGACTAAATACAAAATAAAAACCAGGGCTCAGATTTCTTTTTTGTAAACTTTTGGTTTTATTTTGTTTGGTTTTGTAGTTTTTGTATTATTAGATGTAAATTCTTTTATTGTTTGAAATTTTCATGTGTGCAAACAATTGGCCTTGATCAAATTTACACCCTTGTTTTTTTCCCCCTCCAGCTTATTCTGAGCTCCTTTTCACCTTTTTTTCCCTTAAAATTTTGTGTGTTTTCTGACTTAAAACCTCCTAAACACACTTAGTGATACCATTGGGTGCATGAGCAGAGAAAAAAAAAATCCATGTGAGAATGAATAGTCTCTCAGGGACCATGTCCCTAAAGAAACATATCCTTCCTCACCTGACAGCCACCAAAAGCCAATTTTTCTTTACACATGTGTTTAAATTTATGACCCAATTCTGTCCATTTTGGGAGTTTTGCTATCCTTTCCATATCTTAAGATGCAGTCACAGTCACTGTGAGTTCATATGTATATGTTGTCTTCATTATGTCTGCAAACACTGCTTCACTGAAGGGGTCTACTGACTGCTTGCTATGAGGACCTGGTATTTAAGTGTCCCACTTAGTCCTGATAATGCTATAGTCTCAGAGTACCTTAATAAATGAAAACGTAGGAGATATGTTAAAAGAACTACTATTAATGGTGTTCTTTCCTGAAATTCTTCCATGTTCCACATTTTATTAAATACTACAGTTAGTGGATAGCTACTTTTGATTGAAAATGGAAGACACATTCTGGAATTAAAGCATGACAATGAGCATCTAAGATAACACATTGCCAGTCATGTTGTTAGTTTGTATAACAATTGCAACACAGTATCAACATAGGTAATAATAGTACCTATGGTCAGAAGAGAGTTTTTAACTTAATTGGTGAAGGCATTAAATGGAAGGTAAAGGAATCTATCCTGAATTTGGAAGATCCAAGAGGCTCTGAAAACTTCCTGACCAGGGAATAATGTGGATAACATTACATTATAAGAGGATTACACTGTGATTCTTTTCTCTAATAATACCTGAGAGGTACAAAGAATACTTATTTCTAAAGTGCNATACAAAGCCTTCCACCTAATTAATGATACTTAAAAAAAAAAAAAAAAAAAAAAAAACTTGTGTTCATGTTTGTTTAAAAATGGTTTTGAATGGGCTGGTGAGATGGCTCAGCAGGTAAGAGCACCCTACTGCTCTTCCGTAGGTGATAAGTTCAAATCCCAGCATCCACATGGTGGCTCACAACCATCCATAACGAGATCTGGCGCCCTCTTCTGGAGTGTCTGAAGACAACTACAGTGTACTTACATATAATAAATAAAATAAATCTTAAAAAAATAATGGTTTTGAAGAGACCAGTCTGCATAGGAGAGAAGGCATCCAAGGAGGGCTCAGACCCCAGGACACAGGGGAGAGTGCCATCATGTATCCTGAGTCTCACAGAGATCAGTCTGCTCAGGAGAGTGCTCAGGCCTCAGAAGCAACAGAGCTTCTTGGATAGGGTCCCTTAGGGCCTTCATCTTTAGCAAGGAGACAGAACTGAGATCCAGACCTCTTTGTACCTTCCCAGCAAGAGAACAGCTTGCCTCCAGAGAGTGCTCTGATCACTGGGACTCAAGAGACAGTGGGAGTCCCAGGAGTACTGACAGAGTTTAACAGAATTTCAGGAGGAAGAAGCTCCAGCCAGAGAAAGCTAGAACATATAAGACCAGAGATTACCAAATGTCGCAAGGCAAACATAAGAATCTTACTAACAGAAACCAAGACCAATAGCATTGTCATAAAAAGAAAAGGATGACCGTGAGCATACAAGAAGCCTACAGAACTCCAAATAGACTGGATCAGAGAAGAAATTCCTCCTGATACATAATAATCAGAACAACAAATGCACTAAAAAAAAAAAGAGGATAGAATAGTAAAAGCAGTAAGGGAAAAAGGTCAAGTAACATATAAAGTCAGACCTATTAAATTACACTAGCATTCTTACCATAGACTATGAAAGCCAGAAGATCATGGACAGAGGTTACACAGTCCCTAAGAGAACACAAACGCCAGCCCAAGCTACTATATCCAGCAAAACTCTCAATTACCATAGATGGAGAAACCAAAGTATTCCATGACAAAACTAAAATTTTCCATAGCGCAGTATCTTTCCAGGAATCCAGCCTTTCAAAGGATAATAAAGGGAAAACTCCAACACAAGGAGGGAAACTACACCATAGAAAAAGCAAGAAAGTAATCTTCAACAAACCCAAAATAAGATAGCCACATGAACAGAATCCCAACTCTAACAACAAAAAAACCAGAAAGCAACAATTATTTTTCCTTAATGTCTCTTAGTATCAATGGACTCAATTCCCCAATAAAAAGACATAGACTAACAGACTGGCTACTATAGCCCCATTCCTCAGCCAGTTAGGGCTGAGAGAAGACCTACTGCCTTGGAAGGCATGCCACAGAAAGCTACATTCTCCCGCTAAGGCTGGCTTCTTCTGTTTTGCTAAATGCCCCTGCACTCCTTCAGGAGTTGCTACCAGTGCCTCACCCAGATCCTACTTCTTAGGCATTCCACAATACTGAAGACCATGCCCCACCCACATCCTGCTTCTAGCTGAGACATTCCACAGTGCTTGAGATTTCAGACTATATTCCTGATGTCTGAATCCAGACACTTGCACCAATTGGCTATGGGCAGGTTCTACCCTCTTATAACCCAAAAGATTCCTAAGTAAAATCAGAGATGCTTTGATTGGATAATCTTCTTAGTGTCTTCATTTCTCCCCTACCTAGTCTCTCATTACAGCCTAAGTTTGCCTCCTAGGGGAACCCAGTCTGTTTAGTGGGTGGATCGCAGGTGGTATACCACAACAAGCTACATAAACAGGACCCAACATTTTGCTGCATACATGAAACCCACATCAGGGACAAAGACAGACACGACCTCAGAGTAAAAGGCTGGAAAACATTTTTCCAAGGAAATAGTTCCAAGAAATAAACTGTAGTAGCCATTCTAATATCGAATAAAATCAACTTCCAACCCGAATTTATCAAAAAAGACAAGGAGGGGCAATTCATACTCATCAAAAATAAAATCTTCCAAGATGAACTCTCAAGTCTGAATATCTATGCTCCACATGCAAAGTCATCCACTTTCATTAAAGAAATTATAGTAAAGTTCAAAGCACACATTTTACCACACACAAAACTAGGAGAATTCCACACCCCACACTCATCAACAGCCAGATCCTAGAAAGAGAAATGAAACAGACACACATTGAAACTATGAGAAGTTATGAAAGAAATGTATTTAACAGATATCTACAGAATATTTTATCCTAAAACAAAAGAATATACCTTCTTCTCAGAACAGCATGGTAACTTCTCCAAAATTGACTATATAATTGGTCACAAAACAGGCCTCAACATATACAAAAATTTTACAATTATCCCATGAATCCTATAGATTACCACGGATTAAGGCTGATCTTCAATTGAAAGACTCCCGGAGGGAGACCCTCACTCAGTCTCGGGGTTGTCGCGCACCCAGAAGGACACTGAGACCAGACTTGCTGCAATCACACAAGGAAGTTTTATTGTAAGTAGGACACAAGATGGGACAAGAGCTCAGGCCAGCATGCTGGGGTCGAAACTCATACACCACAAAGGGAGTAGAGGAGTTTTGCGACCCCGACCTGAAATTTTATAGAGATTATAGAGGCAGAAACCACAAACCAGGGGGAGGGAAGGGGAGGAAACAGGGAAATTCCAAGCCATAAATGTGCTTAACAGTGCTTAACAGTTGAGTCATGTGTTATAGTAAGTAACCTCCTAGGGCATTGAGACATTCCACAGAGGTCGCTGTGACATTAAGAGAGGGCGTTGGAACATTCTGTGGTTGGTCCAAGAAAGGAAAGGTATTTTTTAAGTTCCTGGAATAGTCACTCAGCCTGAGGGTGCAAACTTTATGTTCTCACAAACAGCTAAAGATTTCTTTAATCTATAGGAGCACAGCTGATTCCATTTTAACTTTCTTAGCCTAGTCTATGGGAGTCTAGCTAAAAATTTTTACTCTACACACTAACAACATAAATAATAGAAAGCATTCACATGGAAGCTGAAAAACACTCTACTCAATGATACTTGTTCAAGGAAGAAGGAAAGAAAGAAAGAAAGAAAGAAAGAAAGAAAGAAAGAAAGAAAGAAAGAAAAAAAAAAAAAAAAAAAAAAAAAAAAAAAAAAAAAAAAAAAAAAAAAAAAAAAAAAAAAAAAAAAAAAAAAAAAAAAAAACAACTTCCTAGAGTTTAATGAAAATGAAGCCAGAATGTACCCATACTTATTGGACACAATGAAAGCAGTCCTAAGAGAAAAACCCATAGCTCTAAGTGCCCCCCCCCAAAAAAATAGAGAGTGCATATACTAGCAGCTTGAAAGCACACCTAAAAGATCTATACCAAAGGGAAGCAAATTCACCCAAGAGAAGTAGAAGGCAGGAAATAACCAAACTCAGTGCTGAAATCAACCAAGTGGAACAAAAAGATCTACACTAAGAATCATCTAAACCATGAGCTGTATTATTTATTTATTTATTTATTTTTGAGAATGTCAACAAGATAGATAACCCGTTAGGCAGACTATCTAGAGGGCATGATGACAGTATCCTAATTAACAAAATCAGAAATGAAAAGGGAAATATAACAACAGAACATGAGGAAATCCAAAACATCATCAGATCCTATTACAAAAGGATATATACTCAACAAAACTGGAAAACCTGGATGAAATGGACAATTTTCTTGACAGTTACCAGGTACCAAAGTTAAATCAGGATCAGGTTAACGATATAATAGCCCCATATCCCCTAAAGAAACAGAGGAAGTCATTAATAGTCTCTCAACCAAAAAAAGCCCAGGACCAGATGAGTTTAGTGCAGAGTTCTATCAGACTTTCAAAGAAGACCTAATTCCAATACTCCTCAAATTATTCCCCAAAATAGAAACAGAATGTACTCTACTCTTTTCATTCTATGAAGCAAAAGTTACTCTGATACCTAAACTACATAAAGACCCAACAAAGAAAGAAAACTTCAGACCAATTTCTCTCAAGAATATTGATGCAACTGAATCCAAGAACACATCAAAACAATCATCCAACATGATCAAGTAGGCTTCATTCCAGGAATTTAGGGATGTTTTAATATATGGAAATCCATCAAAGTAATTCACTATATAAACAAATTCGAAGACAAAAACCACAAGATCATATCCTGCTATCTAAACAAGGCTGCCCACTTTCTCCCTGCCTATTCAATATAGTACTTGAAGTCCTAGCCAGAGCAATTAGACAATAAAATGAGATCAAGGGGATACAAATTGGAAGGGAAGAAGTCAAAATATCGCTAATTGCAGATGATATGACTATATATATATATATATATATATATATATATATATATCCCTAAAAATTCCACCAAAGAACTCCTAAACCTGATAAACACCTTCAATGCAGTAGCTGGATATAAGATTAACTCAAATAAATCAGTGGCCTTTCTCTACACAAAGGATAAACAGGATGAGAAAGAAATTAGGGAAATAACACCCTTTACAATAGTCAAAAATAATATAAAATACCTGGGTGTGACTCTAACTAAGGAAGTGAAAGATCTGTATGATAAGAACTTCAAGTTTCTGAAGAAAGAAATCAAGAAGATTTCAGAAGATGGAAAGATCTCCAATGCTCCTGGATTGTCCTGGATTGGCAGGATTAATATACTAAAAATGACTATCTTGCTAAAAGCAATCTACAAATTCAATGCAATCCCCATCAAAATTCCAATTCAATTCTTCATTGAGTTAGAAAGAGGAATTTGCAAATTTATCTGGAATAACAAAAGACCTAGGATAGCAAAACGATTCTCAAGAATAAAAAAAAAAAAAAAAAAAAAAAAAAAAATTGGGGGGAATCACTATGCCTGTCCTCAACCTATACTATAGAGCAATTGTGATAAAATCTGCATGGTACTGTTACAGCAACAGACAGGTAGATCAACAGAATAGAATTGAAGACCCAGAAATGAACCCACACACCTATGGTCTCTTGATTTTTTGACAAAGGAGCTATAATCATCCAGTGGAAAAAAAGAGCATTTTCCACAAATGGTGCTGGCTCAACTGGTGATTATCATGTAGATGAATGGAAATTGATCCATTCTTACCTCCTTGTACAAAGCTAAAGTCTAAGTGGATCAAGGAAATCCACATAAAACCAGAGACACTAAAACTTATAGAGGAGAAAGTGGGGAAAAGCCTCGAAGATATGGGCACAGGGCAAAAATTCCTGAACAGGAGAGCAAATGGCTTTTGCTGTAAGATCATCAATCAACAAACAGGACCTCACAAAATTGCAAAGCTTCAGTAATGCAAAAGACAGTATCAATAAGACAAAAAGGTCACTCACATATTGGGAAAGGATCTTTACCAATCCTAAATCAGATAGGAGACTAATATCCCATATATACAAAGAACTCAAGGAGCTGGACTCTAGAAAATCATATAACCCTATTAAAAAATGGGATACAGAGCTAAACAAAGAATTCTCAACTGAGGAATATCGAATGACTGAGCAGCACCTGAAAAACTGTTCAACATCCTTAATCATCAGGGAAATGTAAATCAAAACAACCTTGAGATTCCACCTCACACCAGTCAGAATGGCTAAGATCAAAAATTCAGGTGACAAGAAATGCTGTTGAGGATGTGGAGAAAGAGGAACACTTCTCCATTGCTGGTAGGTTTTTTAAGCTTGTACAACCACTCTGGAAATCCATCTGGTGATTCCTCAGAAAAATGGACATAGTACTAGCAAAAGATCTAGCAATACCACTCCTGAGCATATACCCAGAAGATTCTCCAACTAGTAATAAGAACACATGCTCTACTATGTTCTTAGCCGCCTTGTTTATAATAGCCAGAAGCTGGAAAGGACCCAGATGTCCCTCAACAGAGGAATGGATACAGAAAATGTGGTACATTTGCACAATAGAGTACTACTCAGCTATTAAAAACAATAAATTTATGAAATTCTTAGGCAAATGGATGGATCTGGTGGATATCATCTTGATTGAGGTAACCCAATCACAAAAGAACTCACATGATATGCAATCACTGATAAGTGGATATTAGCCCAGAGATTAGAATACCCAAGGTACAATTTGCAAAACACATGTTTCTAAAGAAGAAGGATGACCAAAATGTGGATACTTCATTCCTTTTTAGAAAGGTTAACAAAACATCCATTGATGAAGTTACAGAAACAAAGTTTTGAGCTGAGACAGAAAGAGGGACCATCCAGAGACTGTCCCACCCAGGGATCTATTTCATAAACAACCACCAAACCCAAACATTATTGCATATATCAACAAGATTTTGCTGACAGGACCCTGACATAATTGTCTCTTGGGAGGCTATGCCAATGCCTGGCAAATACAGAAGTGGATGCTCACAGTCATCTATTGAATAGAACACAGGTCTTTCAATGAAGGAGCTAGAGAAAGTACCCAAGGAGCTAAAGGGGTCTGCAACCCTATAGTAAGAATGATATAAACTAACCAGGACTCCCGACCCCCAGAGCTACTGTCTCTAGTTGCATATGTAGCAGAGGATGGCCTAGTTGGCCATCAATGGGTGGAGAGGCCCTGGGCCTTGCGAAGATTCGATGCCCTAGTACAAAGAATTCCATTGCCAGGAAGAGGGATGGGTGGCTGGGGAGTAGGGTGTCAGAGGGTATAGGGGACTTTCAGATAGGAAATTAGGAGAGGGAATAGCATTTGAAATATAAATAAAATAAAATCTAATAAAAATGATTTTGAAAGACAAAATGGATATATTGACTTTAAATGCTGTGAAATTCTGAAATTAATTTTATTGGTAATATTTGTAGAAACTGTTTACAATGCAGAAAAGAAAGATTCCATTATTAGCCTTGGTTTCATTTTCTACTGTTGAAAAACAGCTGGTATTCTGTTTACTTGAATCATATTCTCAACAATAAAACTGCTTTTAATCAGAGATATGGTTGGAAGTGGACAGAAATCAGGAGGACATTAGATATTGAACAAAAAATACCTGCCATGTGCCTGTTAGTTAAAACTATTTGTGCTTTGACTTGTTACAACTATTCTTTTTTTTTTTTTTTTTTTTTTTTTTTTTTTTTTTTTTTTTTTTTTTTTTTTTTTTTTTTTTTTTTTTTTTTTTTTTTTTTTTTTTTTTTTTTTTTTTTTTTTTTTT